>ML787915.1:61001-71087 GCA_009831015.1 Picea engelmannii | reverse complement strand
TCTGAGCCTTATCCTAAATCGGATCTTCTTTCTAAATCAGCATAGGATGTCCTATTCTTACGCAACCGAATGCTATTACAGGAGCTGAATAAGATATTGTTGTTACGGCTGGTGTAACAGCTTCTTCTTCATTGTTGTGGATGTTGTTTCAGTATCACAATTCACGGGCTGTTTCAGCCACGTGAATTGCACTCTGACTGTGTTGACCGCTGACTGTGACGGCTTCCTTGTGTTTCAGCATCATCGGTTCTAGCGGTTTCCTCTGTGTTTCAGCACCTGCAGCTTTGGACTGTGTAACAGCTTCATGTTTCGGCATCTGCGACTCTGGACTGGTAGTGGCTCTGTGTTTCGGCATCTGCGTCTTCAAACTATAAGGCAGCTCCGTGTTTCAGCATCTGTGACCTCGGACTGTATAGAAGCTCCGTGTTTCAGCATCAGTTCTGTGTTTCAGCAACAGCGACCTTGGACAGTTCTGTGTTTCAGGAATAGGCCTCAAATGTTAATCTGCAGTTTTGGACACTTATGCATTTCTAATCAATAGTTAAGTACGAGAGTGCTGTAAAATATCATGCAAAACAGATTAAACGTATAGTAATGAGAATGGACGTTGTATACCTTTGAGATGATCAGATAAAGTGATAGTATGAGTCTAAATGCAGGTGATCAAGAGTATAATGGTGGCAAAAAGTATAGGCAAAAAGGTACATTGTGTGGTCCTAACACCCTCCTGATAGAACTAGGGTCAACACCCTATCATAGACCTTACAATGGCACTGTGTTGCTGGAATTTTGTCATTGTATTTTTAGTTTCAGGTAGTATCGCTTCCCGAAAAACCTGCACTTTCCCACATATCACAACAATGCATTTGAACCAACATAATTCATACCATATTGTTTCTTGGTCGATGTTCACGACATAAAACTTTTATTTTCATTATCCTTTGGCTATTTCATAGCTCATTAACATGCATATTAGTTATAGCACAAACTCACACATATCCATACACATTATTATGTAAACACATTTAACCAAATCATTAACTCGGTATCCACGTACCAACATCTTTAAATTTCAAAATTTTCAAGCTAGAAATAGGTTGCATAATATCCATTGTAAATCACATAACGATAAACATTCATAGTATTTACATTCACATAGGTCCATATGTCTATGTTAAGTAATCAATGTTCTACAGATCATAAGCAAATAAAGATACGACTGGGCCATGAGTAATTATAGTTGTCTAAGTCAAATGGGTCGTTACAAACACCCATCCTTCGGGAAACATAGCCCTGAGGTGGTTAAAAAAGTGAGGGATGATCTTGTCGTAAGGTCTCCACATCCTCCCAGGTAGCATATCTTGGGCTATACTTGTCCCACTGGACCTTAACTTGGTCTACCAAACGATTACTGAGGTTTTAGACCCTACAGTCCAATATGCGTAATGGTTCGACCATGATGGTTCTCGCATCCGAGACCTGCAATTCCTTCCAATTTAGTTTGTGAAATTCGTCAGCAACATAATGGCGTAGAACATATACATGAAAAACATTATGATTTTTATGCAAGTGGGATAGCAGTATGAGATGATAGGCAATGGGTCCAATTCTCTCTTGGATTTTGAACCATTCTATAAATCGAGGTGACAACTTTATCCCCTTCCCAAACTAAATGGTACTTTTATTAGGCTTGATACGGATGAAAACTTGATCTCCCACTTTATAACTTCGATCACTCATGTTTGCATCGGCATAATTTTTTTGTCTATCTTGTGCCTCATTTATTCGTTGTCTAATCTGAATCACTTGTTCCTCCATCTCTTGAATCAGTTTTGGCCTTATTGTCACTCAGTATTATAATGGTGTCCTGCATGGCCTTCCATACAGAGATATATAGGGCGTCATTCCAATGGAGCTGTGAAAACTATTATTGTAGGTGAACTCTACCAAAGGCAGGTACTTGTCCCAATGGGTTTGATTATCCATAACATACATCATAAGCATGTCTTCCATAACCTGATTTACTCTCTCTGTTTTCCCATCTGTTTTGGGATGATATGTTGTGCTCAAGTTCAACTGAGTCCCTAACACTGACTGAAAACTTGTCCAAAACCTAGAGCTAAATCCAGAGTCCCTATCTGAAATGATATTCTTGGGTAACCCATGCAAACCAATGACTTCACTTATAAAAACATGTGCCACATCAGTGACATCGTAAGTGTCTCTAACTAGAATAAAACGAGCACTCTTGGTCAACTTATCAACTATAATAAGAATGGCATTGTACCTCAGTGATGTGAGTGGAAATCCCACAATGAAATCCATAGAAATGACTTCCCACTTGGACATAGGAACATCATGTGGTTGTAGGAGACTTTCTAGGTGGTGATGATCAACCTTCACTTGTTGACACTCAAGGAACTTGGCGATGAAATGGACTACATCACGCTTCATGCCTACCCAAAAGAAAAGCTTCTTCATATCTGTGTACATTTTCTTCACACCAAGGTGCGCACAGTAAAGTGCTCTATGGGATTCCTTGAGTATGATGCTTCGCATATCCCCACCCTCAGGGATGTACATCCTTCCTTAATATCTTAACAGTCCAGCTGCTTCAATGCCATATCCTTCATACCTTGGCTCTAATTGCCTCCCACTATGGAGGGATCAAGTAACCTTTAAATACCAACTATCTCCAAGAAGTTTCACCAACACTCGCTCCCTTAGATTAACCTTTAAGGGCACCAAGGAGAAGATATCCGGTCTCCTAATCAGGGCATCCACAACCACATTCTCCTTTCCCTTGATGTACAAAATTCCAAAATCGTACTCACTCATAAACTCACTCTATCGCCTCTGCCTGAAATTGATATCCCTTTGACTAAAGAGATGCTTTAAGTTTTCATGGTCTGTTTTGAGCTCAAAGCTTCGCCCCACTAGATAATGCCTCCCAATCTTCAGAGCTAGCATTACAGCTACCAACTCTAAATCATGAGTAGCATAAATCTCCTCATGTTGCTTCAACTTTATTTATGCATACACTATCATTGCCCCATCTTGCATTAGCATGGCCCCCAATCCTTGCTTCAAGGCATCTGTGCAGACTATAAAGTCCCTCTCCATATCCGACACTCATAGAATTGGCGCATTGGTTAGTAACATCTTAAGCTCGATGAGTACAATATTGTACTCATTTGTCTACTCATACCTTACCCCCTTACGCTGCAACATGGTGATGGGTTTCACAATCTTTGAGAATCCTTCCATAAACCTTCGATAATAACTAGCTAGCCCCATGAACCTTCTCACCTCATGATAATTTCTCGACATTGGCCAATCCATTATTGCCTTCACCTTTTCCGGGTCCACAGAAATCCCTTCACTCGAAATGATATGACCAAGATAGTGAATCTCTTTTTTGAAGAAAGAACACTTCGACAACTTTCCATACTACTCATTCTCTCTGAGGCATGACAACACCACTCTCAAGTGTTCCTCATGCTCTTTTTCGTTCTTGGAATAGATGAGCATATCATCTAGAACAACCTGCACAAAGCGGTCTAAGTACTTTCAGAATACACCATTCATGAGGCTCATGAATATCGTTGGTGCATTGGTCTAACCAAAAGGCATTATAATGAACTTGTAATGTCCAAACCTAGTTCGGAAGGCAGTTTTAGGAATATCCCCTTCCTTAATCCTTAACTGGTGATACCCTGATCACAAATCAATTTTTGAGAAAATTGTTGCTTCTTTCATCAGATCAAAGAGATCATCAATCCATGGTATTGGGTACCTATTATTCATTGTAGCATGATTCAAGTTCATGTAATCTATACACAGACGTAAGGAACCATCCTTCTTCTTGACAAAAATTATTGGTGCACCATAAGGTGAGACATTCGGCCCTATCAACCCTAAGACAAGTAGTTCCTTCAATTGCATCTACAACTCACAAAGTTCTAGAGTCATCATCCTATATTGGGCGTCTTGGAAATTGGCTCCACACTAGGTTTTAGCTCGATGGTAAAATCTAGCTCCCTCTCAGGAGGTAACCCTGGCAACTCTTTTGAAAAAACATCCTTAAATTCCAACAAAATTAGATATTGATCCATAGAGGGTCCTTTCCCTTCATTGATTGCTTCCACTACATATAATTGACAACTTTTCCTCGTGCAACATTTAACCTTCATTGTCGAGATAAAGCATAGATACACCTTCCTCTGTATGCCATGGATCTCTACTAAGATTCCTTCATCATCAACACAAAGCACCCTCTTCACGAAACATTCTACCATACCTCGATGGACTTCTAACCAGTCCATCCCAATGATTAGATCATAAGTCCCTAGGGCAGTGACGTACACCTTCAACCTAGTAGTACACACTCCCAAGTCTACAAGAAAATTATCGACGCTAGGTCCTACTGCTTGTTTTTCCCCCGAAGCCATCTTGACTTGTTTAAATTCATTGTGTTCGTAAGCTGCCAACCCACACTTTTCTAACACACAAGCTGAAATGAAACTATCTGTAGCACCAGAGTCAAACAAAATTTTAACATCGACATGATTTAGCGTACCTGACGAATCCACCACAATGGATTAGTGTTCTTCTTGACGGTTATTAATTGCTATATAAACATGGTGACTACTACTCGCTCTTCCCGTCGGGACATTTCCTTCTCTATGCACAAATCTTAGTTGTGACTCTAGACAGTCATGCTGGTAATGGGGTCCTCCACACCCCTAAATAGTAACATGATATGGAACATGCACATTGCCCTGTGGTAGTCTCTAAAATGAGTTCCTTCCCTTGGAACCCCTGACCCTACTAACTGCTCCCCGAGAAGGTCATGGACTTGCTTGTGTGGCGGGTGATGAATGAGATGATGCACTTGATACCATTGAAATACATGTTGCAACCACTCTAGGTGTGGCTCTATTTTCATAAGGACGTGGCCCAGAGCTTCCCCCTATTACACATCAAAATTCCTCACTTCGATAATGTCACATTCTCATTATCGTAAGTGTCGTAAGTGTTGCAAGTGTCGTAAGTGTCACTTTCTTACCACGTAAGTGTCACATCACGAACGACACCATGAGAACACTTAATATAACCCCTTAAACATGTTATAAGAAGAAGCACCATCATTTGACAGTCGAAACAAAGTGTTTTTCTACGATAAATGGTCATCTTGACAACTTTTGGAAGATCAGTGCTCACTTGATCATATGTAGGGAGCGCTAGCGCTCTTTGTCTATCTAGCAGGGAGCGTTGTAGAGCTTTGTTGCCAATTGTAAGGGAGCGCCGAATTGGTCGAGAAAATCTGGGAAGAAATCCCTTTTTTCTCTAAGGACAACTATGGATGGATCAAGTTGGTTTGGATCGAATCTAACCCTTAGGTTGCATCTAACGGAGATATCACAACTAATGGAGACATATCCTCAACTAATCCCAAATATAACCAAGGTGGTTGAGCCTCTTAAAGCCTATAAATGGAGGCATTCTCATGGTGAACAAAGAAGGAGAAATTATCAGCAAAGCATTGGTATTTTGATCATGGATCTTTCAAGCAAGGGTTTGGACAAGGAGGACTTGGGGAGGCTGTTGCAACATCATCTAAAGATTGTAAGTGTCTCTTTAAAGTTCTCATCAATATACTTGTCCTATTTCCTTCTAATATGTGTTTACATGTATTTGTTTATTTTTGTTTAATCATTCATAGATAGATTGGTTTTGTCTAATCCATTAGAGTAGGAGATAGTTGTTTGTCTCTTGTGATCCATTGCAGGTGTTGATTGGAAATTGCAGACTGGAGAACTGTAGACAAAATTCAAAAGTGGGGTACATCATACTATCCCTCTTACTCTCATTTTCGATGGGCATAATTAGTCTATGGGAATGGTAGTGTCCAAAGGTAGTTTTTTGTCTCGGTACATGGGTCAGTACTCCGAGGGAAGATTCACATGTCTGCAGGGGAATGATTTTGTAACAGAAATTGGCGACTCCACTGGGGATTGAAGCTTTCATTTTTGGTTCTTTCCTTGGTTTGTCCTTGCTTTTTTCCTATCTTTAGATCCTGTTTGTTGATCTAAATTTGTCCTTACATCTTTTCATATTTGCTAAGTTGTCTTACAGAGTCTCTAATTGAATTTTCCTGAGTTTTTGAGTTTTTTGGGTTTTTCTATAACTTCTCTCAGAACTAGCGCCCTCTCCGGTTCAAGTCAGAGCGATGACAGCCTGATCAGCACTCTGACAAAGTGTATTAGGGAGCATTGTAACGCTCTGGTGTTGTGATTATGAGAGTGTTGATTTCTCTTGCTTTTGAAAAATTGTCGGTCGCTTGCTTGCTGGGCTTAGTTCTTGGGTCTTTCTCTCTTGCTCAGATCCTTTTCTATCAGATATTGTCTTCTGTTTGGCTTAAAAAAAATTGTTTTTCATACTTTTAGTCTTGATTGGGTTTGTGTTGTTTTTTCCTTGTTGCCAAATCAATCATTCTCTTGCAAACTTAGTTTCTTTTTTGTTGTTCTTTTCGATTATCTAATTGATTAGAGGTTGTCATAAGGAAGTTCATTGATCTCAGCACTATTTTTTTTGTCTTTGATCCCTTACTCAATTCTGGAAGACTATTAAGTGTGGCTTTTTTTTTTTCTTTTTGGTGTTTTTCCTTGAGTGAATAGTTTGTTCTTCTTTTGGTTTCTTATTGACTATTGAGAGTGTCTTTGTTTGTTTATTGTTGCTTCCTATTTCTCAAGATCATTGTAGTGAAGTTATTTTTCATTGTTAGTGAAAGGAAGGAGCATTAGACGAACATTTTAATTTTCATTTGCGGTCAAGCAAAGCAATACTTATATGCATTAGTTTTGAATATTGGAAAGGATTTCTTCATAATTTGGCAATTGTTTGAATTCTTGTTGAAGACGAAATTGTGTAAAATTTTGCATTCTTATGTGCTTGATTAGTGAAAGAAAAGAAACTATTCTCCTTCCCCTATCTAGAAGTTCATTGAAAGGAAAGTTTGCATCTCATTCTTTTCATTTCTTTTTTGGAGTCGAGTATCAAAACATCGTCAGTTTCGCTATCATTCACCTTTGTGTAATGAACAGCCATAAAAATGAACGCTAATTAAAATCAAACTAGAAAATTTTTATTTTAAGATCTTTACACCAACAATAGACTAGGACAAGAGCTTTGGAATAGGCTGTGAGAATAAATCTCCAAAGCATTCAAGACAAACTCAGAATCTTATGATAGGGAGATTAAATACAATTTTTGTATAAGCATAGTTGGGATCCCCCACTCACACAGGGGTTACACACGAGGTCGCGTTCAAGAGAGCAACGAAGATTATCCCTCTGAGGCTTAACCGTTCATAGTAGTAAGATCATATATTGGGGATTCTTCTTGAGGTTCAAATGTCTTCATTTGGTCTCAGAGCTTCGTGAATTCTGAATCTGTTCGAAGTCCTCTGGAGTTTATCGGTCCATTTGTCCACAGTTCTCTTGAAGAATTTCAGACTTGATATCCTGCCCATACGTTCAGACTCGACTGTCAACTATACCCTCCCAGAGGCTGACTGGGAGTTGTTATCCTTAGTATCCACCATATTTACGGTCCTTACAAGAGGTGATAATGAAGGGAAGTCTTTGTTGTACCTGGAACAGACGTTGTTCAAACTCACTTGGGCTCCTTGGAGGGTAACCCATGGGTAAAACCGTGAGGATGATTGCACAAAGGTGTAAGTTTGTTAAGCAGGTTGCCAACATAACTAAACCACCCACTCATATCCTATCCCCTTCTCACTTTGATCACGTGACATTGGATTTCATCACCAACTAGTACGTTCATTGAGAGAAGGCATTGTTTGCTTGTTGGTTTTCTAGAATTTTTAGCGAGTGTTGTTTGTTTACTTTAGTTGTCTTTAAAAATTGAGACTGTAGACGATAAAGGTCTTCGTAGATCATGTAGGATGCAAGGGTTTCCTCCAGAAGGCCCTGAACCCTTACCTCCTAACTCACCTGAAGACACTTACCGTGAAGAGGTTGAGAATGATTCAGACATTGGGAGTATTGCTACTCCTTTGCTAGAAAATCCTAAGAGAGCCTTAGTTATGGTTGAGGAAGGTTCCATCCTTCATGTTAACCCAGCTTTTTTCGTTCTTCTCGATCCACTCTTGGTTCGATTGGACTCCTCCAGTAATATTGTAGTAGAAGAATATCCTCGCCTACCGTTAAGGCCACATAATCAATTGGATATGGAACCAATACAACCAAATTTTAATGACGAATACACAACCCCTGTATGTTCTGCTGAAATGGTAGATCCACATCAAACTCTTGTTCGTTCTATATGGAGAACTCCATCAGGATGAGATCTTTACAAAAAAATTAATTTTAGCTGATCGCATTTTGACCCTCCACATGTCTCTACCACCTCCGGTACATAGGCAGGACCGTCAAGTTAGCCTATCACCTGTCCCGTCAAACCAACAGTCAATATTTCTACCACTTCGGGGCAATTTCACAGTGAAACAGGAGTTGTGTTGCCCAGTCAGTTGCAAATTACCTTGACAGTTACGCCTCATATCCCTCTTCAAGCTACAACTTTGTATACTCCACATAATCCTATTGGTACATCTTCACATCCTGGAATAAAAAACCCTTCCACACACTTGAACCCAACTGCAAGTCAAATCCCTACCAGGGGAAAACCGTCCTCTAACATCCAAATTTCAACTGGGGGGGAATCCCCCTCTTACCGGTCATACCCCAGTTTTTACCCAACCAATGGCAGGGGGACAACCTAAACCTTCGTTCACTAGAAACCCCCCACAATCCCGGGGACCACCCCAAGGAGGTAAGTTCCATCAACCACATCAGGGCAGGTCATCACACCCTAACCCACAAGGAGGAATTCCAAATCTTAATCCTTCTAGACTACATTATGGACAACCTTTCCCGGGAGTCTCGAATTCCACTAGGGGTCCTCAAGGTCAATCATATTTTCCTCCCCAAGGGCCAAATCCTTACCCTCCTCAGGGCCAACCTAGTTACCCTCCTCAAGGGAAACCTGGATATCCACCTCAAGCTAATAAAGTGACCTATCCTCCCTCGGGTTACACTGGTTATCCTCCCAACGGGAAAATGGGTTTCCCCTCTTTTTTATGCACATTCCTCAACAAGTAAATCCTACCTTTGTTGGTCAACCACAACAGCATATGGGAGGGCCCACTGGCTACAATTATCCACCTCAACTAGTTTACAGCCCTATTTGTGTCCCTATGCCACACTAGTATCATCCACAGTTCAATCAACAACTACCATTCTTAGCCACTCTAGATCTACTAGATATGTCTAGATTGACAAATGATCCCATATTACATTCTCCTTTTTGACTAGTTATTCCTGCTAAATTGTCTTCCGATATTCCGAAATTTGACGGTAAACCTGGGGAAGACCCTAATAACCATGTTATGACCTTTCATCTATGCTTCTCATCAAATTCACTAATGGATGATTCTATCCGTTTACGTCTTTTCCAATGCACACTTATGGGTACAACGACTAAGTGGTACATTGAATTACAACGTGGAACTTTTCAAGACTTTAATTCAATTTCCATGGATTTTCTCACACACTTTCAATTAACTATTTGCTACGAGACCGTCACGGAAATTTTGACCTCCCTTAGTCAAATTAACTCTGTCCATATCTCTGATCATATTCATGAATGGAGACGACAACGATGGTTGATCAAAGCAACCATTCCTAACCAATTATTAGCTGAATGGTTCACCAAATCTCTTTTACCTCTGATTTCTCGTGACGTAGCCATGGGTGGTGTCGTTACAGAAGAGGAAGCCATTGCTCATGCCCAGTATCTGGACTTGGTTTATTCCCAATCCGATACTTTGTATGAATTGATCCCAAATGCTCCATGTCCATCAATCGATCCATCAAAACCATCTTCCCTTGCTCATGCAGATGGAGTTATCAGTTTTTTCAAAACCCAACCCAATCCAGTTCATAGTCGACCGGCATGATCAATCATTCAGTCACTGCCCCTGATACCAAATTGAATTCACTC
>ML787915.1:37968-60874 GCA_009831015.1 Picea engelmannii | reverse complement strand
TTTGCTTCCCCACGACAGTCCGAGGGGAAGAAGAAAACTAAGAATAAACCCAAGGAAAAAAATCAAATTGAAAATGCAAAAACACAAGCACAAACACCTGCTACTGAGAAAGAACCACAGCGCAAACCTAAATTTCCATGTCTCATTTGTGGTGAAGATCACTACACGTGAGATTGTCCTCATCGAGATGAAGTTTCCAAACTTTTTAAAGGAAAATCTCAACCTGTTGTATTGATGCATCCTTTTCCACAACAACAGTCACTTCTTTCCCAAGCTCCTGCACTTCCGACAGGAGGAAATCCAAATCAACCTCCTAACTAGGAAGCTTCGTCAAGTGCACACATTTGCATGTTTAATGGGATAGATTTGACCACTCATACTACGACATACAACACACCTCCAGGTAAACCTGATAAAGAAAAAGTAACTACTAGTACACTGGATCCACCACTTGCTACCTTTACTCCTCCCTTTAGGCCACTCCAGATTGAGAAATAAAACTTTGACTCTATTCTATGCCCTCCCAAGAGTACAATTCGAAAGTCGACCTTTAATCCAAACTCGCGTGCTGCTCAAAACTACAACATCATTGAAGATTTGGCTCAAGCACCTTGTGTTATGCCAGCTCTCGAAGTTCTACAACACTGCCCTAGCCAGCGTAGAAAACTCTTGACAGCCATCGGAGAAATAGATCTCGATTCATCTAACACTATCACGTTTAACCTGGATAACTTTAAATCATGACTCTCTCATCAACTCGCTTTCTAGATCGATATTATTGTCCATTATCAACATATTCATTGCACAATATTGGACGAGGGGGAATCCACATGTGTCATGTCCTTGGCTTGCTGGAAAGGCCTTAAATCACCTAGTCTTAAGAAATATCCCACCATGTTACGAGCATTTTATGGAAGAGGTTTTTTACCTCACGGATTATTACAATCCTTAGTCGTTCAATTGGGAGGCAAAATTGTTTCTATAGATGTTGAAGTAGTCGATGCTCCCCTCGATTATAACTTGTTGCTAGGGAGAAGTTGGTTCTATGTTATGATTGTCGTCACTTCATCAGTTTCTCAATGTGTCCAATTCCCTCGTCAAGGTAAAATTGTGACCATCTATCAATTAGATTACTGTACCCCCGACGCTCGCACTCAAACGACCAACAACATTCCTTTTCAAGGAGATTCCAAAATCACTTATAAAAGTGTTGGAGTAGGTCTCTTGAAATATTCCTCGCTCATGGGTACCTTCCTTACACCTCTTCCTCCCACTACATAACATATTGCAACGGTTAATATGATCTCGACCATGGCACATCAGTCTTTCGAATCATTTGATCCTTGGATCGTGCCTAGTCCCTTAGAATTTGATACACTAGGTGACACCATGACACTTAGTCCTGCAGAGGTTGAATACGACACCATCCAATCTGCCTCTCCTTCACCGGATGACCAACATCTGCTGGCGTCTATGACTTATTCATTACCATCCTGGTTAGATTCCCTATCCTCTACTTTCGATTATATCCTAAAGATTTTTCCATCAGATGAATATATTATGGAAATGCTTAGTATTGAAGAGGTACATTGGGTTGACAACCACCATCGTTCGTCCTTTCTTACCATCAACTCCCCCCAATATCCAATACTCACTTAGGATACCATCTCCAAGGGGAATTTGGAAAACATCTCTTCCACGATTACGGTTGACATATCCATTAAAAAATGAGTCGTCGAAAACATACAACTAGGTGTGAACTGCTTAGCTGAAGAAGTTGAAACTTATACCGCCTTGTTTAAATAATTTCATGACATATTCGCCTGGAGTTATGAAGAAATGCCAGGGATTGATCCATCGATTGTTGTGCATGAAATCAAAACTTGCCCAGGAGTTAAACCTGTGAAATAGAAACGTTGCTCGGTCCATCCTAAGAAAACCATGACAATCAAGGTAGAAGTAGAAAAAATTTTGAAATCTGGTTTTATTTATCCTGTCCCTTTGACCGAGTGGTTTTCCAACATCGTCCCAGTCACCAAGAAAAGAGGGACCATTCATGTTTGCATCAATTATTGGGATCTTAATAAGGCTTATCCCAAGGACAATTACCCTACACCCTTTATTGACCAAATTATCGATAATTGCGCTGGAAGCGTCATCTTCTCTTTTATGGATGGTTTTTCTAGCTATAACCAGATCAATATTTTACCGGTCGATCAACATAAAATAGCCTTCATCTGCCCTTGGGGGACTTCCACTTATCATAAATTAACTTTTGGCCTTAAAAACGCTGGAGCCACTTTTCAGCGGGGCATGTCGTATGCACTCCACGATATCAAACATATTTTTGAACCTTACCTCGATGACTTCCTAGCTCACTCGTCTCATCGACAAGACCACATTGGTCACCTACGAGCCACATTTCTTCGATGTCGATTTTACAACATACGTTTGAACCCCCATATTATCGAATCAGGGACACTCCTCGGATTTGTAGTCTCCAAAAATGGGATTAGGGTGGATCCTTTAAAAGTCAAAGCCATTCTAGCTTTACCTCCTCCCAACAACCTCACTCAACTGCAAAGTTTTCAAGGGAAAGAAAACTTTCTTCGACGTTTCATTTGCAATTACAACGAAATCACTAAGGGATTCATGAGATTGTTGAAAAAAGACACCCCTTTCATATCGGATGCCACCGCTCAGTGCTCATTTGATGCTCTTAAGCATGCCTTAACGAACACACCTCTTTTGCATCCACCGAATCATGAGAAAGATTATATCCTTTATTCGGCTTCCTCCACTTCCATTATTGCTATGGTGTTAGTACAAGAGGATGACGATGACACCGAACATGTTATTTACTATATGAGTAAAAGTCTATCTGGTCCCGAATTCTGGTATTCACACATCAAAAAGTTGGCTTTGGCAGCAGTGATTTCCATCTAGAAATTTTGCCATTATATTATGTTACACACTACCACGGTCATCGCAGACTCGAACCCCATGTACCACATATTGACTTGTTAAGTACTTGGGGGAAAATATTCTAAACGGATCATCATTCTCCAAGAATTCGATCTTGAGTTTTCCAAATCAAAGGCTAAGAAATCGTTGGCTTTTGCGGAATTAATTTGTGATCTTCCCCATATTGATGAGGATTTTGAGCCCAATGATTCTCTTCCTAGTGAATCCCTATTCCTTATTAGTATGCCTGATCCTTGGTATGGAGATATTTTTCTCTATCTCTAAACCCGACGCTTTCAACCTGGCATCTAACATGATGAATGACATTGCATTAGACACCAGTCAAAACGCTACCTTATCATTAGCGACACCTTGTACTGTCATGGCATTGATATTGTCCTTCAAAGTTGCTTAACCCACAACGAGGTTGAATAAGTTTTAAATGACTCTCACCTTGGAGCTTGTGGAAGACATCTTTCTGGGATGACTACAACCCAAAAAATTCTACGTGCCAGTTGTTTTTGGACTTCCATATTCAAATATTGCATCGAGGCAATTAAAAAATGTCCACCCTGTCAAATCTTTTAGAGGATAGCGTGTACCCACCCAACTCCACTCCATCCCATTGTCGTCGTCGTCCCCTTTGCAAAATGGGGCATCGATTTTATGTAATGTAAGCCTACCTCAGCCGGGGGGCACGATTATATCATCGTTTTCGTTGATTATTTCACTAAATGGGTTGAGACTATGCCTACATTTCTTAACAATGGCCACACTACAACATTGTTTGTGTTTAATCGCATCATTACTCGATTTGATGTGCCACGAGCTATTGTAACTGACCATGGATCCCATTTCCAGAACCAGATGATGGGTGAATTACGCACCAAGTTAGGTTTCCGCGATGACAACTCATCCCCCTACCATCCACAGGCCAATGGACAAGTGGAAGCCATCAAAAAAGTCCTAAATACCATCCTTCAATGCATGGTGGGAGAGAACAAAACCTCTTGGCACTTGCAACTCTTATCTGTACTTTGAGCCTATCGAACCTTAGTTAAAACGACAATTGGATTTACACCCTTCCAGTTGGTATATGGGATAGAAGTGATATTACCGATCGAATCTGAGATCCCTTCATTGAAACTCACCGTAGAACTCTTACCCCACACTTCTCTCGAAGAGGAATGATTCTTATATCTAACCAAGTTGGATGAAACTCATCGCGATATTGCTCTCATCAACAAGACGTATCAAAAATGCATGAAAAATCAATATGATAAATCCATCCAACCTCGCACCTTCGCAGAGGGTGATCTAGTCCTAGTCTACGATCAAGATCTTGACAAAATGGGGGCAGGGAAGTTAGAACCCATGTGGCACGAGCCATGCATCATAAAACGTGTGTTACATAGAGGTGCCTACAAGTTAGTAGACTACGATGGAATATCTATGGGTGAACCCCAAAATGGGCTTTACCTCAAGAAGTACTATGCATAGAATATCTCGCATGTGTGCTTTGTACATTACTATACTATATACTTTTGACTCGGTGTGTATTTTCTTTTGCATGCACGAGTTTTATCTTAGTTATTGCTTATACTTTGTTTTGTGATTGCATGTGCATATGACATCATCATTTACCATCTATTTCAGGTTTGCAGATTGCGCTGGTCGACATACCCAGAACATCGCTTCTGCAGCTTGGGTCATCTACTACTCTGGCGAGTTAGTAAGTTTAGGAGGGATTTTCCTCGGATCTACAACCAACAACATTGTAGAGTATCATGTCATCATCGAACTCTTAACCGAAGCCTCCTCCCTAGGTGTATCTCAATTGATTATCAACCTCGACTCCCAACTCATGGTCCGTCAACTAAATCATGAGTATGTTGTTCACAACTCAACTTTACTATGTCTCCATCTGAGGGCTCATCGTCTCGAAAGAGATTTTGAATTTCTTGAGTACAGACACATATCGAGAGAACTCAACACAATCGCAGATTCATTGTCTAATTACATGTTGGATTGGCATATTGTGTATAGATAAATATTTTGAAACATAAATCATATGTACAAAACATCACATAAAACAAAAAATGCAACATAGGTAGGCATCGCAAAACTCATATATATATATATATATATATATATGCATGATAGCAAAAGTTTTTTTTTTAATACATCATACAAAAGTACATGTCGAGGCAAAACTTGGGCCTTCATGCCCATAATATCATCATAAGGACTACAAAATTATTAAGGACTCTAATCATCCTCATATATCACGTTGTGCTCTAAAAAGTGCACTACTTCTCGTGTAACCCATCCTAACAAATGATCGAGGCCTTCATAGACCCCAATTGTGTGTCGTTGTAAGTGTAAAGGCACGTCTCACCTCCTAAAGGGAGAAACGCCCATCGTCAAACCCAGGAGGTTCCTCTCCACCTCCCAGAGCCCTCCCACTATGACGTCGTGCTCATTTGTCGCTTGTGCATCCCCATGATGCTCCAACATTGGCATCTCTGTCAAATGTGACGCACCTATGCCTGCATGATGAAAACTATATGGTTTAGATCCCTAGTTGTACAAACAAAAATATTGGTTGCAAGGTTATGGTTATCTTTCGTACCGGATGCGTCCCACTGTATGCCCTCGGGGAGTACCAAGTCAATATTGCCTCTGAAATCTACCCCAACATAGGGGAAGTCCTCAATCACCACTAACTGCCTTCTCCGCCATGTGAAGAAGTCAGTAGTGAATCTGAAAGTTGAGAGCTCATTCTGCAACCTGGGGGAAATATTGGTCCACCTCTCTGTACGAGGCTCGGTCACGGGACGTGCTATAATCGCAACCTGTGGCTGCATCTACGGGATCCGCTCTAAGAAAAACAAAACCAAGAAAGAACCATATCCGAATTGTTTCTTCCTGTCGGTTCTGCATTTGGATATTTTCTCTTTGACATTCCTTAGGAATCCTGCACTCTAGTTGAAAAATCTTGGTTCCAAACACTGTATGGCATAAGAGATTTGTGATTTTGAAGCAAGATGAGCATCAGTGCTCCCCGCCAAATTGGTAATGGCAAATAGCATAGATTAAAATGATAAGTCTCTCACATATTTTATCACGATTCTTCCACCCACCAATTGTGACCCTGGTATGCAATGTTCGACAACATATGCCTCAGTCGGTCTCGGAGTAGCCCAGTGTCTGGACAAAAGTATGGGTGCCCCTCTCCTCGAGAGCCCCTTCAAAAAATATACATCGTCTATCTCAATTTCGAGCATATGTGGCCCTATTCAGAACGCTTGCTCAGTGTCGTCCCATAGACCAATCAAGTACTCAAGCAACAACGCCTCTTTTCTCATGTTTTGAAGCTTGAAATACTTGAGCAAGCCACAATTGAGTAAATCCACCCTCGCTTAAGGGTCTTGAAGAGCGACGACGTCATTGAACTCGTGTTCACGTTCCTTCCACTCAATCATGGCTGGCTATAGATGAAACCTGCAAAAACATCAATTAATCATCATTAGCCAAACTCTAATGGAGAAAATTTGCCTCTTTTTAGCCTAAAAATCAAAGTATTTTTTAGTTATGCGCCTAGCATTTCCTCATAGCAGCCTACAGAGTGCTAGCACGCCCTGGGCATACGCACCAGCACATTGAAATCATGATCGGTGCTCCCCTCAATGCCTTAAGGGAGAGTCAATCCAGTTCGACGCTCTAGGGCTTCTTGAGGAGCCTAGAACACGTAAATTAAAGGTTAAAATGCAGTAGAAAAGCATGAAAAAGGATGAGAGGAAGGAAACAACCAATCTGGTCCAAAAGATTATGAAAATGATCGCTCACAACCTCCACAATCAACGCTCGAAAAATGCTTCAAAAGAGGTAAAAATCCAAAGACCAGAGGAGAATGGTAAAAATGAATTTCTGACCTAGTTCGATATTTTATATGGTCAATTAGGTCATTTCTCCTTATTATAAAGTCTTTTTTGGGGTTTTTCATTATTTTTTCGAGGCATTACTAATGTCTTATGCCTAGAACAGATTGATTTTACAGGAATTTGAGCAGAGTTCTTTCGATGACCTTGTAACACCAATGAGCTTAGTCTTTGTTCTTTCTCGCATTCATAAATACATGAGAATGTAACCGAGTATACTTTTATCACTTTTTCAGACTTGTAAAGGATATACAAAAAAGGAACCCCCCTGGAGTCTCCTTTAAGCCCTTTTAAGACTCTCTAAACATGAAAAGATTGTCGAGCGATCTTGCTTCCTTTCACACTCGTTAAAAGGTTCGAAAGGGCGTCCTTTGAGTAATAGTTTATCTCTTTTTCGAACCTCAGAGACTATAATTACGAAAAAGGACAACCCTAGAGTCACCTTTAAGTTCTTTTCAGACTCTCTAAACATGAAAAACCATTGATTTTTCCTTCTCTGAACTCACTAAACTACACATTGAAGGGCCCATCTGGGGTCGAACCCTTACTTCTTCCAGTTCGTTAAACAAAGGAAGATGAACTTATCAAAGGTGAGTTATATCGAGCATGTGTTATCCTCCTTGAGCTCATTAAATTAAAAATAGGTACTCATCCATCTGGATGGGGGAAAAAAATTGAAGGAAGTGGGTCAAGTTTCTTGAAAACTTTTGTAAACAACTCTTGCAGTCGCCCTTGAACACAACACTTGTTTTAACCTTCACATTGAACACTTGGATAATCTGCTAAACCCCTGCACTGAACCAATCCTATGATTATGTCCACTCCTTTGAAATGTCCAAAGAATTCCTTAGCGCTTGTTGCATTATGTTTTGGTCCACTCTACGTTTATGCTGCCAAGTCTCATGTCATGTCTCGATGTTCAAGGGAAGTATCCGCTTCGAAAGTCAACCATTTGCATAATTACTAGTTTCCACACCGGTGTCTATTTGTGTTCATCTGATATATCTTATCACTTTCCTGTGTCAGTTTCGTGTCTATGATGGGGGATACATCAAGGCCCCCCTCCAACGAGTCTTTTCCTGTCAACTTCAACACATCATACGAGAATTAGACTTAGAAACTAGTTAGTACCTTTGGACCTGCATGCCTTAATGGCAGGCCTCCTCGCTTCCGATAGTAGGTTTACATCATTGACCTCTGATCAGATGATTCCACGAATTTTTGACCGCAACTCATCTATATACATTCGTTGGAATGTACTAGGGTACCTTGGGAGTCATTGACATCATTGGTGATTTCCCTCGCACTTGTTAACGATATACCTCAATGACCGGTAATCAAGTGGTTTCTACCATGTTCGACATCAAAACATCTATTCACATGGTTAGATTCGTACTACATCGAGATTGGGACGAAGACCCTGGGTTGAGTATTCATTTTGATTACTGCTTTACCCAGGGTGCGAAGGAAGTCATTTGAGCATGTTGATACTTATGTTGTCACATAGATCCACATTGTATTGGTCTGTGGCTATGTTTTATCATCTCGTAGCTCAACTGTGTATTTTACGTGGTTATGATCAGTTCATGTCATAGAAGTATGGATCCACATTGTATCTCTGGTGGCCATACCCTTAATCAATATCATGATGGATCTGCAGTGTATTTATTGGCAGCCGTACTTTGAGTAATTTATAGCTCGAGCATAGGCATGCATGCCTTGGGAATGGAACACCTATTAACATTGTTTGATGGTTGTCTACAGCTTCTACCAGGTTCCCTTCCTCCATACCCTTGCTTCAAATAATCTACAAAGTGTTTCGACCATCATCTTTCATTTTTTGACTTCACACTTTGGGGCAAATTATGTTACACATCAAAATTCCTCACTTCAATAATGTCACATTCTCATTTTTGTAAGTGTCATAGGTGTCGCACTTTTGTCACATATGTTGTAAGTGTCATAGGTGTCGCACTTTTGTCATAGGTGTCGTAAGTGTCACTTTTTCTCCATGTAAGTGTCGCATCACAAACGACACCATGAGAACACTTGATATAACCCCTGAAACATGTTAGAAGAAGAATCACCATCATTTGGCAATCGAAACAAAGTGTTTTTCTATGAGAAACGGTCATCTTGACAACTTTTGGAAGATCATCTCTCCCCTTCTCATATGCGGGGAGTGCTAGCGCTCTTTTTCTATCTAGCAGGGAGCATTGTAGCGCTCTGTTGCTAGTTGTAAGGGAGCGTCGAATTGGTTGAGCAAATCTAGGAAGAAATCCCCTTTTTATCTAAGGATAGCTATGGATGGATCGAGTTGGTTTGGCTCAAATCTAACCCTTAGGTTTCATCTAAGGGATATATCACAACTAATGGAGTCATATCATCAACTAATCCCAAATATAACCAAGGTGGTTGAGCCTCTTAAAGCCTATAAATGGAGGCATTCTCATGGTGAACAAAGAAGGAGAAATTATCAACAAAGCATTGTTATTCTGATCGTGGATGTTTTGAGCAAGGGTTTGGACAAGGAGGACTTGGGGATGCTTCTACAACATCATCTGAAGATTGTAAGTGTCTCTTAAAAGTTTTCATCAATATACTTGGCATGTTTCTTTCTAATATGTGTTTACATGTATTTGTTTATGTTTGTTCAATCCTTCATAGATAGATTGGTTTTGTCTAATCCATTAGAGTAGGAGATAGTTGTTTGTCTCTTGTAATCCATTGCAGGTGTTGAATGGAACTTGTGGACTGGAGCAGCATAGACAAACTTTGAAAGTGAGGTACATCATACTATCCCTCTTACTCTCTTTTTCGATGGGCATAATTAGTCTATGGGAATGGTAGTGTCCAAAGGTAGTTTTTTGTCTCGATAAAGGGGTTTTTACTTTGAGGGAAGATTCACCTATCTGCAGGGGAATTATTTCGTAATACCTTCCCTGGAGAAGGTCCTTTTGAGCACTCAACACACCCTAAAAAGCTTGATCAAATTTTGTCATTTTTGGGTACCGCTTGTTTTCTTCACTATCTGACTCGATTTCATTTTGGGAAATGGTTTATATTTGTTTTGTTTTTCATGTCTCTTATCACCTAGTCAGGTTTGTTTGAGCTTATGAAACCTCATGTCTAAAAGACCTTAACACCTGAATTAAGAATCAACAGCTAAACACTACACCTAAAGTGCTCAGGTTCAACGTTGGAAATAATTCAAGTAAGTAAAGGAACTACACAAAAACAACATTCGTTGAGTGTCAATCTTCATCGGCATTGGTAGAAGGTGGTTTTGGTTTGCGTAATTTATTCGCATAAATGTTTGAGAAATAGTTGATCCCCTTCGACATCGGCGAAATATGAGAAAGACAAACGTTAATAAAGGACATAAAGAAATCGTCGATAGCCTATGCCCGATGCGCCTTATCGGGTTCGGGGAAATCAAGAAAGGTTACAAAAATCCTTTTGACCGCGATAAAATTATCATCGATCGTTGATCCCCGATGCATTTTCAGCATCAAAACATTTTCAAGGGAACTGATCCGAGAGAACTTGGGTAAGTTTATCGTCGATCCTGGACACTTTTTGGCGTCGGTAAGTTAGGACTTGGTTTTAGAACGTATGGCTTAAAGAAAGTCCCGACTCTGATTAACATGAGCGAATGAAGTCATTGGTCTCAAATTCCACATGTCTTTACCACGTAAGGGGGTCGTACAGTCTAGTTTTATCCCGAGTCATATTTTTTGTTCCCTGGGTCCTATTCACACCTCTGAGTCAGCTTTTCCACATCAGCGTTGTACGGTAAGATCGATCGGCATTGGAGCTTTTGCAAGAGGATATCAATGAAAATGGTCAAATCATAATCTTGACTCCCGATCCACCGACTAAAACAGAGGAATGATGGGATGTTTGCAGCATAAGATACGATCGGATTTGAACATTTAATAGAACAGTTAATGCCCGATCTCGCATTTTTTTCTACCGCGTGTGCCGATTAGACAACAGCATTTTGAAATCGTCGATAGACCACATTACCACCCACGCCCATGTCGTCAACCCACGATGAATTTAAGTTTAAACACCTTTGAATATCTAGTCACAAATTTAATGGAATTACACTCATAACTTGAATTGAATGGATTATGCGACAAGGTAAGTTCATTCCTGTTTAAATCTCTAGAACAGTTTTTTTTAACCAATTCATCCAGCGCACAAGTTGAAGTCCAGAGCATCCAAAGAAGCAAAGTGAGCATCTCAAGACTGACTGACCCTCTGATTATCAAAACCAGATTTAACAAGATACATAGGTATGTGTTCAAGTTTGTCAATTCGGTAATCATAATTTATATATTCATCTGGTTTCTTACACAGTCTCTAAACTCTGCTCTAGTTGTACGAAAAATGTCGCGGAGAAATCCAACCACCAGACGCTCGTCGAGGGCGCCCAAGATAAATGAAGTTGAAACAAGTGAAGGATCTTCTCCAGGGACCATAAGGCAGTTGGAGTACACTCCCAGGGTGGAGCCTGTCATCAAAACCTCGACAAAGAAAGCTTTTGCCCAGATTCCACCCTTCGGTGATACTAAAGCAAGCACTGGGTCCAAAGTAATTCTCCCACAGTGGGGGGGTCTCTTTAACAAGATTAGCCGAGAAGAATGCCTAGAATATATCCCACACAACGATCTGGACGTAAGGACGCTCGATGACCAGGCGTTCTTGAACATCCGACGATCGTATTTACACATGGTGGCAAGCAGAACCCTCGTTTTTTCCTGCATAGAGGTTCTGAAATGGCTCATCGACCATACGGACGAGGAGAAGTGCTTGATCAATGATGAGAATGGTGGATGCATCCAAGTTTTCGTCCCAACAGAAGTCCAGAAGTACTATAAGCTCAGGGACCCAGAGGAGCGGCTCAATGCAGACTTCGTCGTAAAGTTCTATGAGTTCCATGACACTAGTGGGTTGATGGCCTCATGGTGGAAGGAGGATAATAAGTTCACTAACCGGAGAAATGGTTGGTATGGAATGATTAATCTGAGGGAGCCATACATCTATTTGATGGCTCTCATCTATCGGTTATATGGAGAAAAGCATTACTCCAAGTTTTTGGAAGCATGGATGCCTTTGGCGTACACAGTTGCAATCACCGGGAGCAGCTTCAAATGGGGAGCGATAATCTCAAAAAAATTAAGCATCTATGTATAGCAGGCTCAGATGCCGAAGGAAGGAGAGGTACCAACTTTTTACATGGCCTCGTACCTACTCGATGTCATGTGTGCAAGGAACGTCTTCACCGGCATGAATCTAAGCTGGCATGTTGCAGAGCTTCCGGTCCACGTCTACTTCAGCATGCTATGGGAGAACAAGTACAAGAAATCTTACACACTCATCTGCAATGAATTCATTGCCCGCATTTATTTTATTATTTTTAAGAAGGAATGCCCAAGACTATCGGCGGAAGCCAAGAAAATGATAGCCAAGGTAGGCCATTAGTACTTGGACGAATAGTCAACCTACATCAAGGTGTTTGGCACCACTGGAGCACCACATCTCCTACCTGCTCTTGTCCTAGACCGACTCGTTGTGGGAGAAATATGTTATCAAACCATCCTGCAGGGTTATAACGCCACATTGGTCAAAGACAAGAAACGGGATTTCATACCCTACGGTTTTCATATAGGGTTCTATCTGGTGAAGGATACAGCTCAATCAAAATAAGAGGGGCTTAACCAACTAGAATTCAGATTCCAGACAAGTTGATTTCGCAAGCATGACCCTAAAGGCCTGGTCCTCCAACATGCTTCGCAAGTATCATCATGTTGGTCGTATGCTCATGATAAGTTTCAGGACGAAATTTTCAAAGAGAGTGCCCAAGACTAGGACGAGGTGGTGCAGAGGATGGCCAACCCAAACATGACTAGGTTCAAGTCCATGAGCGTGGACGAACAACTGGAAACGATAGAGTAGTCAGCTCAAGAGGCCCTTAGGGCCAGGGAAGAGATCAGAGCGACAGAGACAACAGAGGCACGGAGAAGAGGATTACTTTTAATACAAGGGGCACAAAGGATCATTGATCAGTTGCAAAATGAACCTGACCTGATAGAAATGTCGAGGATCACGGCCGATGACCCTGTCGAAAGCCAAGGAGAACCAAGTGGCCCAGAGCCCATACAAATTGAAGAAACCACTGGGTCAAAAAACCCTAAAACCCCATCACCACAGGTCGGATCACCAGGGGAAGCTTCGGCTCAGCCCATGATAGTGAGGATATCAGGAAGGACAAGTTTACCAAATCCCTTGTTTGATTTAATAACCATATACGATGATGAGGAGAGTTTGGAGGTGTCCCGAGTCACTCCAGTGAAAATTACAGAGGAGAAAGAACCTGAGAAAGAATCCACCCTAGGTCTCGATGCTCCAAGTCAGATCCGTCCGCGGAACGAGCATGAGGTAGAAAGTGCCTTGGACACTGAGCCACTCAACATACCAAGAACCCCAATGGACAGCTCGAGGGATGAGCTAGGATTGGGCAAACAAGGAGAAGAAATTCCACAACAGGAAATCGACATCTCAACAGTCGATTACCAAGTAAGTACCGAACCTGCCCCTGATTCCTCGGTTTTGGACGGTACCTTGCCAGTCGATGAGAAGAAACTAGAGGCCGAGCCATTGGAACACATAGAAGAGGTTCAGGAACCCAGCCTTGAACAGATACACACAGTCGGGAGCCTGAAAAATACTCTAACTTGGAGAGAACAACAAATCCCTGAACTGGTTGATGAGGTCGTCGATATACAAACAATCACCTATACCGAAAGAGGAAAGCCATCATGAAGAGAACCACTAAGAAGAGAAGGCTTACATTGGACAGTTCGATCCTCATCACCACAGAGGAGAAATTAATCAACACAGAGCATGACAAAACATCTAAGCTTATCGGCACAGGGATGGTGATCACAGATGCCTCCCTAGATAGAGAAAGGAAATATGAAGAGGAGTTATCCACTTCAATAAAGGAGTTGGATCATCTACACCACTTGGCGAAATACTACCAAGACTCCATGCAAGCCACGATGTTTTTAAGAAGTGAGATCTAAGACTCCTATGGAAAATTCACGAGTGAGCAGAACATTTTCACTACGGGGATAGCAGACTTCCAAGAAGACACACTTATGGCGCTAGCGACATGAAAAGACATGGAAATATGGTATGAGAAGGCCCACCAAGTGGTGGAAAGAATTGATTACATCAACGCGGTTCAAAAGGGCCAAGACATTGAAGAGCACGGCATTTGGGTGCTAAGGGACAGCAGCATCGATCGTATAAGGAATTCGGTCGAATACTGGGTGAAGATGGCCCAAGAACCTCAACAGGAGATTCAAGAGAAATGCATTGATTGCAAAAGAATTTGGATCAAAATCAATCAGGGGATGAGAGATATCAGTCTCCCAGAATTCGGCTCACCCGAGGACTTTTTCGACTTGCATGACATAGTCAAACAACATCCAGAAAAAGACTCGGCGTGGACTGTAGAGATAGCAAAGATGGAGAACATGGCGCCAGGTCAAGTACAACAGTTCATGGAGCACCCGATCAAGGCTCGGGCAGTATTACAGCAATTAAGTGTTAAAGTAGTCAAGTATCGAGCACGATCATTAGAAATAAAGGAGATCCTTTCGGCCCTGATGGACCAACACAAATTTTCGTATGCCAACAAATGCGAGGACCTCTTTGTCAAGTGGTCAGAGTATGAGAAGAGTCATCCACTTAAGTGACACCATTTGATGACTCTTAGAAGACAGAGAGATGGAAGCGCCATATGGCGATGTTTTGGTTTACTTAGCTTGCACTTTTGGTAGTTATTTTTAGTTAATAATTTGTTATAAATAAGATGATCGACCTTTTATAAACGGTCGATGGTTTTGGCAAAGACCCTCATTTTTGGAATTGTAAAGAACTATTTTAGAACTACCTTAATTGAGAAGTCTTGTTTAGGACTGGAGACAAATTTATGTTTTACATCAAAGGCATGTGTGATTGGATCATAAGGAGGAATTACTTCTGACTTTATCTCATGAATGGATGTTGTAATGAGTAAGAGTCTTTGAATCTATTGATCAGTTGGTTGATTCAATATTTTTATAATTCTTGTCTCCAATGATGGAAAGCAAAATGTTGTTTTAATGTGTGATTAATGGTTAGAACTAAGGAAACTATTTTTCTTGCCATCATTTTATTGCATGTATGTTTTCTTTCGATAATTGTATCTCAGTCAATAATTAAAATACCAACAAGTTGATGTATTAGTACTAGGCTTGTCACAGGTATGAAAATCTTTGTCCGCATGCTAGAGCACGAGGGTTATCCCAAGCTCAACCTTCTTTAGTAGTTATGATTTCCCCTTTACCCACCTCGTTTATACCAGCACATATCTTTTAGCAGACCAACCTAATAAAAGAAAATACAAAAGAGAACATTTAAACTGAAGGAGGAATTTTCATAAGAAGATATCCTATCAATCACTATGTAAAGCCCATCGATTATTTGGTTGAATCGACAAATATGGAGAACCATTCCACTATCAAACATTGCAGATTCTAATTGGACCTCGGTGGCGGATTTGGTTCCTTCTATTGAGTTAAAGGGATTTAGGACCCCTCAAAGGTCCTATGGGCCTTCCCCACGAATCTAGGATGTTGTGGAATGGTTTATCTCATACCTTCATTTAAGCTCATATGCTCCTCTACGTAACGAGCATTTTCAACTGCTTCAGCTACTAATGATGGTTTCTGCATCCACACCATGGCCCTTATCTTAGGGTTTAACTCATACACAAAACGTTACGCTTGTCACTGATCGGTATCCATGTATGAGATGTATTTTACCAACTCCATGAACCTGATTTCGTACTCTTTCACAGTTATGTTTCTCTGAATTATGGCATGAAATGCTCTTACCTATTGTTCCTCATAGTAAGCAAACAAATATTTCCTCTGTAACCTTTCCTCAAAACTCTCCCATGAGACGATGTCTAGGGTAACTTGCAACTACCTCTCCATATTACCCCACAATTTCAAGGCAGTGTCCCTCAGTTGAAAGATCGTTATCTTCACTTTTGACGTGGAAGCATAGTGTCTCGGGGCAAAACATCTTGTCATTCATTCCAACCATGCCTCAACACGTTCACTTGCACGTCCCCTAGCAAACTCTGGGAGTTTGACTTTCTATAGTTCCCTGGTGATGTCCCCCGATGGAGGTACTCCCTCTAAGCCCCTCAACGCTTCTGGGTTAGCCACTCTAGAAGGTGGGGGTTCCACTTCCACGTCTGTTGATTGGTGCCCCTTTAATATCTTATTAATAGCCTCTAAGGAGTGCAAAATGAGAGTGAGCTTAGGCGATGGAGGTGGTGGTACTGGCATCGGTGGTCCTTGCGATGATGCCCCCCGACCTCGATTTCCCCAAGTCCTAGCCATCTTGAATAACTGAATATGTATCCTACTAAATGCTTATTAGAAAATGGTATAAGGCATTCAACGTTTTACTTAACTTATACTTTCAAATGTAGGGTTAAGCATAAGTTTCTTTACACTTTCTGTAAACAAAAATTATTGCCATAAGGTAAGTGGTTAAAGTCCAAGGTCAGAAGCATCTAAGCTTGGTAACTTCATTACTCACCTTTCTAGTTATGCTAGCGCTAAAAGGTACTCATCAATTACCCTAACTTACCTATTTGGTGTGTGTTAAATATACCAATCCCATATATTTTTTTTGGAATTAAGTAATGTAAAATTATAATCATTGATTAAATCTACGCATTATCATAGGTTAAACCTACTACCTTAGGTTACATTAATAGTATTTAATCCACAATTTAATGCTAATCACTAAATTCAAACTTAATAAAATATTATAAGATGTTTCCGTACTAAGGTAATGTAATATTAAAAAATATATATCTTTACTTTATTTTAAGATTTAACATTCTCCTACATGTAATAACCCTAACATTAGAGTTTAAAACGTGTCATGACCACACAATTGGCTTTGACATTTACCCTATAATACTTTTGGTAAATAAACAAAATACCCATTTTAATTTCCCTTCTTTATTAATTACTATATAATTAATAACGTGTTATAATAACAATAAGATTTAAAGTAAATGCAAGAAATGATTATATATATATATATATATATATATATATATATATATATATATATATATATATATATATCCTAAAGGGGTTGGATCCAATGGTGGAAAGTGAGGAGTTTTTCACCATTGGGCAAGGTTCAATTCCCGTGAAGGCCTAACTTAGAGCTATGGAAGCACCTTGAGGTAGTGGTTGAACGTGTGGTTGCACCCAGGGATATTATATTAAATAATATCGTGACCCATGCACACATAAGTGGATCAAAGCCCACCTCCATATCCTCCAATTTTTTTAGTTAGCCCGATATCGTGACCCATGCACACATAAGTGGATCAAAGCCCACCTCCATATCCTCCAATTTTTTTAGTTAGCCCGGTGGGTTAGCTCAAGTGGATGAGTGTCATATAATATCATGACCTGTGCACACATAAGTGGATCAAAGCCCACCTCTATATCCTCCAATGAGGTTCTGGGGTTGAATCCCCGACCAGAAGCATGTATAGGGCCTCGCTTGATGTCCACATTGGGTTAGGCTTGTAATCAGGATGAACAATTTACCTCGTTTACATTCACAAAATGTGGGGAAGTACTTAAGTGTTTCCAGTGCTCTTTTTCGAGGAAAAATTTATATATATATATTAAAGGTTGAGGGGTTCTAGGGTTTCTGGGCAGCGTGAGGCCTCGCATGAGGCCCACATTCCTTCCCCAAAATTTAGTAAATAAAATAATAAAATAAACAATAGCAACCCTAGACTCCTTAACTCATTTCTCTTTTGCCTGGTAGAGGTTCACGGCTACGCAGGTTCATGGGCACGGCTCTAGCTCCATGGCCAGTTGCCTAGAGAGTAAGGGTCGCTTTGGTTCATCTCTAATCTGAGCACGACCACGATTTCATGGCCCATCGCTTGAAGAGTGCATCCTGGCCATCCCATATCAAAGGGCAAGGTGGGTTTGACTTCCGACGAACTGCAACGACCTGTACCTGCAAACCTTCCAAGGTAGTCAACCGTCCTTTTGAGATGTAATATATACACAAGGGTTTGAGCTTCTTTTGGTTTTATAAATGGGAAAACAAAACTAGAGGACATAACCAATGTCATTTTCAGAACTCGCAATGTCTCCCGTACCTTTAACACCTCACTAGTTTTAATGTTCCCCAGGTTAAAAAAAAATCTATTGCTCATAGCGTCTTCAGTTGCGGACTCCATGGGCACACCAGAGACATCGCGAGAGCCAATGACCGAACCAAACTCTATACGATGTTGGAGGCACCTTTGCACGAGGGGGTGAGAGGATCAATCTTCATTTGACGAAGGGAATTTACAATTCCCCCAAGGGCGAACGAATTCTCTACAGCATATACATCGTGAGGCTAAACACCCCTCGCATCGGTGGAAGCTTCACAGTGTGGGCAGTCTTTTCATAATCCCTGGAATTCTATAATCACCAGAGCCACCTGAACCTGTAAATAAAGGGTTTCTAGGTTGTAGGTTAGGAGCTATTTTTAGGGACCAATTTGTTAGTTATGTGGGTGGTCAAGCTCTAGGTTTCAGTTTTGAAACCGAGCTTTGATACCGTACGTAAAGCCCCATTTATGGGATTCATAGTTTTCACAATAATTTGTTATCATAATAATTTGTTATCATTCTGTTTACATGTCATTTAATTTATGTAATTGTTTTCATCAAGAAAATCTAATTCTGGTTTTGTTCTAGTATAAATAAATTATATATAATAGTTAAAACCCAAGTCGTTTAACCTATCTTCTAGATATAAGTATGTATTTTTATTACAGAAAAACAAAAATAAAAACAATAATAAGTAAAATCACTGAAATACCTCTTGAAGAAGAAGGTTGTCCCTTTCTTGCCTCTTGCTAACTTGCCTGAAAATTGAGCCTTCCTAGCCAGCTAGGAACAAAGCCTTTCTGACTCCCTAGTTCCAGGAAATCTGATTTCCTGGCCCCCAAGCCCCAAATCCCAGCAACTCCAGTGCACTAGTAAGCCTACCCCAAATTTTCCAACCCTTTTCCTTCTCAAATCTTTCTTGCCTCCTCCATTTGAATACGTTCTTAATGCCCCAACCCGTTTCCTTATCCCTCCATCCAGCTACCCCCCCCAACATTAATTTTCCAACCTCCCTTGTCCCTTCTCATTAATTCTAGACTTACCCCAAAACAATAAAATATTAAATCCCTTATTTGTTACATTACTGAATTAAAAAGAAAAAAACATAAAATCTTATTAACTCAATAATTAATTGACTTAATTTAAATTAATTAATTATAATAATTAAATTAAATTAACTAGGTGTTACATCATTTTATTTATGTCTTGCATGTTGATGATTGGAAACATCAAGAAAATCATCAAGGATGTCAAAACTCAGTTGTCTCCTGAATTTGATATGAAAGATCTCGGTGATACAAATTTTATTTTGGGGATGGAAATTTAAAGAGATCGAACAAAAAAGAAACTCTGGTTGAATAAGAGGAAATATGTTCAGAAAATATTACAAAAGTTTAATATATAGGAATGTAAACTAGTCAAGGTCCCTATTCTTGTAGGTGTAAAGATATTTGAAGATCAATGTCTCGAGACATGAAGAGGAAGAGGACATGTCCCATGTTCCCTATGATAGTGTTGTTCGCAGTCTAATGTATGCAATGGTTTGTACTATACCGAACATTTCCCATGTAGTGGGAGTTTTGAGTAGGTATATGCCAAAACCAACGATGGAGCATTGGACGTCCATAAAGAGGGTTTTCAAGTATTTGTGTGGTGCTACAAATTATGCATGTTTCTACCAAGGAAGACCTAGACTGGACAGAGTGTTAAATGTCCATGGCCTTGTTGACATGGACTAGATTGGAGATTTAGATCACAAAATATCTACAAGTGGTTATGTGTTTAACCTATTTGGAGGAGCAATCAGCTGGATGAGCAAGAGATAGGTTCTAGTTACACTCTCAACTACAAAAGTTGAATACATGGGAGCCACCCATGCAAGTAATGAAGTTTTATGGTTACATACATTATGTTCAAGTATTGGGTTTGAACAACAAGTTGTAAGGTTAGATTGCGATAGTCAAAGTGAAATATTTTTTCCAATCAACCATGCTTATCATTCTAAAACAAAACATATTGATGTTCGGTACCACTTTCTGAGAGACATAGTTGAAGACAAGAAGGTGTTGGTGGTGAAGATTGACACTTTGAAGAATGTTGTAGACTCATTGACGAACTATGTTAATACTAAGAAGTTATCTTAGTGTAGAGAAGTAATGGGCATTTCTACCCTAAATTGTTGATCTTATAAAACTCGGCCCACCAGTTTGCAAAGAAAACAATAAATGGGACAATGTTGGAAATGTATTATATCATTTGCAAGGTTATCTCCAACATTATTCATATGCATCAAGGGGTTTCATTGAGCCCCACCCTACCCAAGGGTTCAAGGGCGGAGCCCCCAACCAAATTTTTTGGGTTGTTTTTGGTCTAGTTTTTGGCATGTTTTGTGTTTTTTTTCCCACTATAATCTGATCATGATCAATTGATTAGGGTTGTAATCTAATTCATGATAATGGATTAGGGTTTTAGATGCTGCGAAATACCTAAAATATTGTATTATATATAGTCAATTTAACACAATGAAAAAGAAAGAGGTGTGGCTCTAAGGTTCACTGGTTTTCCCAATTTAAGGTTTCCAAGGCAAATATTTGTGTACGTTGTGTATGCCATTGTTGTTCTTTCTATTTTTCTTAAGAATCTATATGCATTGTTTCACTTCAAAGCTTTAAAACTTACACATTTGCATACAGATGTTAGCGTTAGCTACAACCTTTTGACATAATATAATATTTCCCTATTCTATTTTTTTTAAACAAAGTGAGTTAACTGTAATTGCATTTGATAAATGAGAAGTCACAAAGTGCTTATGAGGCTAAGTTATATCTCAACCTATAATAATACACTACATATGTGAGAATATACTTGGTTCAAAATTCAAACGGTAGTTGGACTTAATATTAATTATGATAGAAAATTCAAATGGTAGTTGATCTTGATATTAATTGTGATACAAAATTCAAATGGTGGTTGATTTCAATATCAATTACTTTGGGGTGGCAGGTGTGGGGGGGGGGTAATTTTAAACCTTGGAGGAACATTGATATAAAATTTATATATTCATATTCATGGAGCCTAGGAATTCACTCCAATAATCTAGCAGAAGCTTATGGACTTCTTCAAGGATTGAAAATAGCTAAATCACTCAATATCCATAACTTGATTGTGATTGGAGACTCTATGCTCATCGTCAAATATATGCAACAAGGAACTTCCTCATTAGATCTGAGGCTGCTTATAGGAAGAATAAGACACCTCAATTCTTCCTTTTCCAACCTTGGGTTTTATCATGTCTTTAGAGACAATCATCCAAAAGCGTATATATATGCATCTTTGGCCACTAGGCAAAATGAAGGGACCTTAGTCATCAATAATGTGGTTATAAATTAATCTACCCCTTAATCACTTTTTCATGACATTTAGCACTCCATTTACTCGACAAAAGGGTAACATTATGATCGTGTTCTCGTTTAAAGTTGTGGGGGTGTGATGAGAAATCCCATTTATTCTCACATGCATTCCTACCCTAAGTAACACTTCTTTGAATCATTATAGAGGATAATGGTAGATATATGTGGGATTGTTTTGGTTTTCCGCATGTAATTTGCAGGTTGTGGGAAAGTAGGATTGAGGCCCGGTTTGGTGTTGTTTCCTCATGAATCTCTTTGGATTTTCTTGTCTCATTGTTCCATCTCACAACTAGCCTTTTTAGAGCAGGGCTTGTGGATATTTGGGCGCTGATCTTTTTTAAGCTTTAATTCTTCTTAGGAGGGAATGCTCTCAACCAATGATTCCTTTTGTTCTCCCAGTTTTTTCTCCCGAGTAACAGGTTTGTCCCTTGTTTTAGTGAATCATTCTCAACTTTCTATTGTTATCAAGATCTTCCCTTGTTTTGGTTTTGGGTATTCCTTGAAGGATTTGGTTTGTTTGTTCTTAGGTCCATGCGTTTTTTATGAACTTTTGTTAGGCGACGGGTCTATTCTTATTAAGGGCCTATTAACCTCCCTCCCCTTTCTCAACTCCCACAATCTGGTTTTTGTGGCCCTCGTTCCCTGTTCTTGGCTTTATTTTTCAAGGGTTGTGGATTGCATAGAGCTTGTAAAAACCAAAAAGGATCTTGAGCAACAAGTTTAGTCTCTAGAGAGACATGATTGTTTAATTGAAACTTTGCAAGGGAAATTGGGGGAACAAGGCTAAATTTCAAGCCTTGTTGTGGAGGTTATAATGGGGATTCTGTTAACTCGGAGAGAAAAAATAAAATAAAATAAATAAATAAATAAATAAAATAAAAATGTATCTCGACCCTTAAAGGCAAGTTGGTTAAGTTGTAGTAAACAATTGTTTACCTTGTCAAGCAATAGCAGAATGGATCCAATATTCTTACCTCTTCCTCAACCACAAAGCATGGAATCCTTGGAGGGAAAGTTTCAATTTAGCAATCCAATATGAATATAGCTCCAATTAAAGAAGCACCTTAGGATGAAGCTTTTTAATAATTTTATATCTTAATTTTTATCAATTATGTTATTTAAAGTTATTAAACTATTAGGTATCTTCTATATATAATGCAGTTATCAGTTTAAAGGATCATGATATATTGTAAGAAACCTCATGCTTATATGCCTTGCTTAATAGTATCTCTTTTTTTGGAATGTATCCAATAGATCATAACCTTTTTTTTTATTATATTGCTCACTGCAAGCTTGGATATATATATATATAT
>ML787915.1:0-30304 GCA_009831015.1 Picea engelmannii | reverse complement strand
AGGATTGAAAGTAGGGTTGCAAGGGATACGAAGAAGAGGTGAGCACCCGACGGTCAAATTATATGTCTATATATATATATATATATAAACAATTTTTTATTATAAACAAGTGTGAAGGTGACGAGGACGGGGAAGAGCAAGTAAGGAATGGCCAAGTATGAAAAGCGGTCGGACGAGTTTCAAAATAGGGCTACAAGGGATTCTCAGGAGAGGTGAGGGCCCAACGGTCAAATTGTCTCAGAAATTTTGACTGCAAAAGGTGTAAAAGGGAAGAGTGCATGATGGGGCAGTCCAGCGGTCGGTTTGTATATTTGCGAAATTCTGGGTGTTGTTTGCAGGTCGCGGAACAATGGAAGAAAAATCTTGAGCCCACCTGTCTGGGAACACGCAATCGAAAAAGTGGCTAAGTATGGAATAGGTAAATGGTCGATCGAACTCGTTTTCGCTAATATATTGAAATTTGTAATAGATATTCCATTACTTGGCAAGATCTTTTCTGCATGTATATCACATAATTTTGGGTGTTGTTTGCAGGTCACGGAACAATGCAAGGGCAATCTTGAACCCACCTGTCTGAGAACCCGCAAGGGGAAATGGTCAGTGGAATTCATTTTCACTAATATATTGATATTTGTAATAGATATCCCATTACTTGGCAGGATATTTTCTACATGTTTCTGGACAAATTATGTAGGGACAGTTATTATGACGATCTCCTCGAGGCATGGTGAGCTGTCAGCATTAAGCCTCGGTTATTGCATACTTGGAAAGAAGTGTGAAGCTGGTGGGCATAAAAAACAGCGATTAGGAATTGGATATTTCGTGAACCCGCCAACCCGACGATCTGCAAAAGAGATTCGAAGAAATGGCGAAGTATGGAAAGTGAACGAACGAGCTTCAAAATGGGGTGACAATAGTTCCATAGGAGACATGGGGACCCAACGGTCAAATTGTAGGTCTTAGAACTTTTGAGTGCAAACTGTCTAACATGGAAGAGGGTATGATGTGAGAGTCTGGTTGTAAATTTGTATATCGCAGAAGTCAGGGTGTTGTTTGTAGGTCACGGAACAATGGAAGTGCAATCTAGAGCCCACCTACCCAAGAATCTGTGGTCGGAGAAGTGGCTAGGTATGGAATGGGAGAGCGGTCGGTCGAAGTCGCGATATAAAAGCACGAGTGCAATGTGAACCCATGAGTCTGCCAACCTGTGCATTTAGACATTTTCGGAAAAATGACTAAGCAACCAGAAAGAGAAAGTAGAGGGGAAAAAGATACAGGAATTTGGTTAAGTATAGAAGAAGGAAAAGAAGGGACAATATATTCAAATATGTAATACATATTCCATTTCCTGGAAAGATATTTTATGTATGTTTCTGGAGAAGTTGTATACTTATTGCATATACTTGGAAAGAACTCTGAACGTGGAGGGCATAGGAAACAACAACTAGAAATTGGAAATTTCGTGAACCCGCCAACCCGCCGATCCGCGAAAGAGATTCCAAGAAATGGACAAGTGTAGAAAGTGGTCGGAGGGGCTTCAAAATAGGGTGACAAGGGTTCTCGAGGAGACGTGAGAACCCGACGGTCAAATTGTAGGTTTCAGAACTTTTGAGTGCAAACTGTGTAACACAGAAGAGGGTATAATGTGAGAGTTTGGCTGTAAATTTGTATATCGCGAAAGTCAAGGTGTTGTTTGTGGGTCACAGAACAATGGAAGTGAAATCTAGAGCCCGCCTACTCGAGAATCCGTAGTTGGAGAAGTGGCTAGGTATGGAATGGGAAGTGGTCAGTTGAAGTCGCGATATAAAAGCACGAGTGCAAATGTGAACCCATGAGTCCGCCAACCCGTGCATTTAGACATTTTCGGAAAAATGACTAAGCAACCAGAAAGAGAAAGTAGAGGGGAAAAAGAAACAGGAATTTGGTTAATTATAGAAGAGGGAAAAGAAGAGCCAATATATTCAAATTTGTAATAGATATTCCATTTCATGGGAAGATCTTTTACGTATGTTTCTATAGAATTTGTATACTTATTGCATATACTTGGAAAGAAGTCTGAAGGTGGCGGGCACAGGAAACAACGACTAGAAATTGGAAATTTCCTAAACCCGCCAAACCGACGATCCGCGAAAGAGATTCCAAGAAATGGCCAAGTGTGGAAAGTGGTCGGATAGGCTTCAAAATAGGGTGACAAGGGTCCCTGAGGAGACAAGAGGCCTTGACGATCAAATTGTATGTATCGGAACATTTCAGTGCAAAATGTGTAACATGGAAGAGGGGATGATGTGGGAGTCCGGAAGTAAATTTGCATATCGCAGAAGTCGGAGTGTTGTTTGTAGATCACGGAATAATGGAAGTGCAAGTTAGAGACCGACCTGGGCGGGAATGCGTGATCGAAAAGTTGGCTAGGTATGGAAAGGGGAAGCGCTCGATCAGAATCGTGATATAAAAGCATGAATGAAAATGTGAACCCATGAATCCGCCAACCTGTGCAACAAGACATCTTTTGAAAAAACGACTAAGTAACCAGAAAGAGAAACTACAGGGGAAAAAGAAAGCGGAATTTAGTTAAGTATAGAAGAGAGAAAAGAAGGGGATAAAAGAGAGGGAAAATACAAAAGCGGAGGGAAATTTTCGTAAGCGGGAATTGGTCTCAAACAAGCCCAATTGTTGCAAAACCATCATTTTCTAGTCCAATATCTTATCCACTTACTCGTTTTCTATTGTTATTGTACCATTAAAAAGGGTGTGAGCAAATGCTTTGTTGAAGATTAGTTTTTATTGCAACTTGTGGGAGTAATTGTGTTCTTGATACATTTTTCCATGACTTTGACATATTAACTTAAGTATTAAACTTCTTGCATGATGGGTTGTTAGCATTAAAGGTTAATAATTACATGTCTAGAAACAACAATAATGATCTTGAATTTTAATATTGTAGTTGATTTCATAGTCCCATTTGACTATAGCCACCATAGATCAGTCTTTTGTTTTTTTGTTTTTTTTATTCGTGAACAATAAATTTGGGAATTTCATTAATAAAGTAAAAAGTGCTCAAATAGAGGCCAGGGGATGGACAACTAATAAAATGTTCCCTTTCGGAGTAAAGGAATCAAGGAAGCGAAAGAGAAACAAGAAATTGTTTTATTAGCAAGGCTGAGATGAAAACGAAATTTCTAGGGCGGGGCCCCGACTACCACGTCGTGATTTGGTCTTGCTATGTTCTATATGCATTACGAATAGAATTGAATGTTGGTTTGAAACTGTCTGAAATTCATTTTTGTTTCCATAAAATCCTGATGGGATCGACACAATGCATTGTCGTATAATTGTTAAATGCTCCATATTAGATCAAATTACTTGAGCCAATACAATATTCAAGAACTACGAGACTATCGAACCATGGCAATGAGAAGAGGTGTTAACTTCATCAAAGAAGAAGCAACCAAGATTCCAAGGCAAATTTTTTAATAGTAAATCCATTAAAATAAATAAATATTGGCCAGTGTATATATATCAATAGAAATTGGACCGAGTTGTCTGCACCAAAACATTGAACATATTTGTCCTAAACATAGGCACAGGATCCATCGAGATGCTCTTCAACATGCATACAAAACTCATTACCATGTTTTTTTTTTAAGAAATCCTTGCAGTATTATGCTCGGAAGGTCAATGTTCATTGTCACAATCTCAATATCTTGCGGAAGACCTGAGGAGACAAAGAAACATGAGAGTGGTTCCGCATTGGAATAAATCCTTGGCTTGAAGCAAGTAAACAACACTCTTGTTCCTGACGTTGGAATCACTCCAACGTTGCACCCCAACAAGAAAGCAACCTATAATTTTCAAACGCAGGAGGGCATAAGAACCCATCCTCGCGGTAAAATTGATAGTTCTCATAAGCTTCCCGTGAGGAAGAAGACGAAAAACATTGCAGGGCAAGCGGAAGAGCCCGAAACTGAAATCTAGGACACACCAAGAGACCACCTCCTCACAGTCGAAGACTTCAGGGACACAGGATGCACAAGCAATTCCAAAGGCCCAAATTAGTCCATTCTGGGTGGAACGAGATTAGTAGGAATATGCCTTTCACCAGTGGGAGTTCTGGTCCTCATCGCCTAAGATGTTAATTGTATATCCAGAGAACATGAGTGGTCCCGTAATTGAATAATTTTTTGGCTTGAAATATATCTCTGGGAGCATCAAGAGACCATTTCCTTACAGTGAAAGACTTATGCCCAGAGCGGACTAATTTGGACCTCTGGGATTCCTACTGTCGAGCTGCAAAGCGGCTATTGCGTTCAATGACAGTTTCTTTTCTGAAACCCCTTCTTTTTCTCTTGTCAGGGCCGCCATCGTTGAGTCGGGAAGTGCCCCTATTATGGTTGATTTCAATTTGGGCACAAGAGTGGGAACAACGTCTGCATTGCCATCATCCATTGTCATATCATAGTCCATCAGATCATCTTCTCCCGGCTTGAAATCGACCGCATCAACCTCTACGACAACCATTAATGCAGGCGGACAGGTTATCTGAGCAGGCGGGGTTGCCTTGGAATTCTTTGGATTGAAATATATCTCTCGGTGCACCAAGGGAACGTCTCCTTTTTTGCTCTTGGACGGAGGGAGATTAGTAGTAAGAATATGCCCTAGAGTACTAGAACCTCTGGTCATCATGCCCAAAGGTGTTTATTGTATATGGACAGAACTATTGTCGAACTGCTGCCATAAGTTAACGATAATTTCCCTTTGCTCCATATGATGTTTGAAATGAAAATTCAGAAGGGATAATATAACCCTCCGCAAATCTTGGTTTAATGCATATCAATGGAAGATCTCCTCGAGCCTTTTGTTGATAAATGACAATCTCCACGGTTCATGCGTAATGAGTTGTTACCATTAAAGCTTACTAATTGCATATTTAGAAAAGAGTGCGAAGGTGGCGGTGACGGCGCAAAGCGATTAAGGATTAGAGATTTCGTAAAGGCACCAATCAGACGACGCACGAAAGAGATTGCATGATGCATGAAATGAATACTTGGAAAGGATAACACAACTCTCCGCAAATATTGGTTTAATTCATATTAATGACAAATCTTCTCCAACCTTTCAGACATTAATGACAATATTAACAGTTCATGCAAGATGAGCTATTAGCATTAAATCTTAATAACTGCATATCTAGAAAGAAGTGTGAAGGTGGCACGTCGTGATTTCAACGGGTAAGTGAATAAACCTAGTCGGCCTTAAAATGAATGACGGTATAAGTAAGATTTAAAATAAACAATTTCCCTAATAAAAATGTCGCCCAGCCTAGGAAATTAAAATATAGGTCTAAGTGATACTTGTGGTAAAAATAATCATAATCATAATCATAATTAAACATGTGACGAGAAGGGGGTAAGAAATTCAATTAATTTATTAAAATCAAATTTACTTTGGGGATTAAATTTAAAAAAAAAAATGATTGTTTTTCTACATATGCTAATTAATTTTTATTAATTAAAAAGAGAAAGAGGTGGTTTTTCTACACTTTCTAATTTGAGTTCTAGATAAAAAGGGAAAAGAGAGAAACTTAAAATAAACAGGAAACTAAGGGAAAAAGGGGAAACACAAAGAAAAAGGGAAACGTAAGGAAAAAGTTGAATGACTAACTTAGGAAGGAATCTTGCCTTTAAGAACTTTCTAATTATGAACTCAACTAGGAATTTAATAAGGGTGTAAGTCATTTAAAAGGTGTAAGGGAATATGGGGACACCAAGGAGCGATTTTAGGAATGTTTTTAGGTGGGTGAGGGAAATATGAATAATTAAATAATTAATGAAATTAATTTATGGTGCAACTAGGCGGGTGGGTGACATGTGTACGGGGAGGTTTTTCTGAATTAAATTAATAAAAATTAAATTAAATGGGAATTTGGGAAAAAAATCACTTAGAAACCCTATAAAAAGGATGGAGAAGGAGGAGTATGGACATCATCTTTTATGCATAACGTTACGTTGCAGAATTTTTGTCATGATTGACTTATCTTGTGGGAGTTGGGATACCCAACTCGAGTAACGAGTGGTAGCTCGACCTTGCGAGGCGAGTTGGTTGCTAGTTGTTCTTTGGTTTAGGTGTGTGGCCCCTTTACGGCTCGAGGGGCTCTAGGGGAAGAAGAGTACCCCTAGCGTTGGTTGGGAGGTACCGATGAAGTCACATCGGTCGGCAAGCGAGAGCTGGATGGAGCGTGCAGGACAACGACTCGGAGTTGTCACCTTGGGCTACGGTACGCCTGCATTTATTTTGCATGGTAGATAAATATTGTTCTTGCGCTTTCATTTATGTACTTTTAATTGTGTAAAGAAAAGTGTTTTACTCAGCGTTTTAATCGAGAACTTAAAGTCATCATAGCTTTACGCTCACTGCTTTGAATTAATTTCCTTGGAAACCCGATCCCTGATTGCTATGATTGTTCGGTTTTGTTTTATTGAATATTATGAAGAGATTGTGATTTATCTTCCGTCTGTATCCCTAGATCATTAGTTCATGCCTGAGCAGTCGGAAAGGAGCTGAATCAACGGTCGTCACTTCGGTGTTTATAGACCTATAGATTCCAATGCCTTGCTTTTCTATGCATGGATGATGAGCGAAGGATAAAAATAAAAATTGTTGTCTACATTTTCTTATCTCTGCTTTGATTGTTCCTGGTTGAATGATGGTCTTGCGCCTTCTTGCGGCTGAATACCTCTGCGTATTGTTTATCTTTTCTCTCTGCGATCAGCTCAATACCCTCTGCATTTACGGAGGGTATTTTATTCTCTGTGATTTTCATGACAATTCCCAGCTCTTGAATGGAAAATCTCAGCATTGCCCACTTGAATGACAATGTATCTTTTTAAACTATTGTGACTGTGATTAAATTCACTTATTTGACAGTTACCCATTATATGAAAACGATATTTTTAACTATTCGTGACTGTGATTGAATCTCAGACAACGTTTTATTTATCCATCTATTGGTTGTGAATTTAGCCTTTAATTACCTGCGAATTTACCTTTTATTGACAACGAATTTTATGTTAAACTCAACGATTTATTTTATGATAACACTTAGCCATCTTTTTATAAACTCAATGATTTATTTTATGATAAACTCAATAATTTTTATGATAACAACCACAGTTAACACTCAACAATGTTAAACCCAACGATTGTTATGATAACACTCAGCGATATTTGTATAAACTCAACGATTTATTCATGATAACACTCAGCGATTTTTTTATAAACTCAATGATTTATTTTATGATAACACTCAACCATATTTTTATAAACTCAGTGATTACTTTATGATAACACTCAGCGATGTTAAACCCAACAATTTTATGATAACACCTGAATTTATGGACTCGTTGTTTAATGAGAATTTAATGAGAATGGGAATATGTAATGCGTTTTACCCTGAGAATGCAGTTTTAATATGTAATGTGAATTTAATGAGAATTCAATGAGAATGGGAATGCGTTTTTAATACGTAATGACAGCCACCTCAACTATTATGGCCCGACGAATACATCTACATTATGCCAGCTTTATCACTTATGTACTTTATGTTTTTTTTTAAATGCCTGATAGTCAGCGAACTTTTATTATTTAGACAACTATTTTACTGTGCATGACAATGAATCCACCTAGAAATTATTTGATAGCGATTTTTTTTATTTGGATAGCAATTTTTACTTAGCAAATTCGTACAGTGAATTCATTGATTAAACACACGAATATCTAGATAAAAGTTTAGATTTTCTGTCAAACTCTTATTAGATTATTCTCTATCTATTTCCTAATGTATAATTTGTTGGCTGAATAATATAGGGTGCTTTAATCAAGTTCCAAATTTAATTGGATTACAAGTGAATAGCATCGAGAATTTAACGATATGAATGATTGTTACCTAGTTATTTCACAATGAAAGAATCTTCTTCTACTCTAATCACCGTTGATTAGTCAACATGAGGTTAAGATGGATATTCTGCTTGTTTTTAACTGCGGGGTCCATGGCCAAGGAATGTATAATCCCTTTGTGAATTAGGCAACGACTTCATACTTTTGAAGGGCGGCGACTAGCATTGGACAACCTTATCATTTAAATATTCAATGGAAAGCCTTATCATTGCTAGACAATCATCTATTATAGATAGCATTTTCATATGGTTAATAGACAACCTGTAATATGTGAATTTATAGTCATAGTTGTAATTGTATATTTTACACAGTAAATTTTAGACAGCAATGATATATTTTAATATATTTTCTTTACACAGTTATAGCATATCTTTTTAGACCGCAATTGGATGGTCGGTAGCATTTCATATAGATACAGTAACTCCCCTTTAGACAGTGATTATAAGTGTTTTTCCTCGTCTTTTATTTTAGTGTTAAGTTGCGAGTGATGTGACAGTGGCTTACATGCCAGCGATATATTGGATTGATAAGTCACAGCAATTACATTGTAACCAATTATTGTTATGTGAATAAATTGGTGTTCAGTTGCACTAAAACTATTTTATTCGGAGTACTGCTCGGGTCTTAAGAGATAGCAACTTCATAAGATAGCAATCTAGTTTCAGTTTTAAAGGAAGGCGATTATACTTATCTAACTTTGGGATTTGGAATATAGTTGCATTGAACTATTGTTTTAATAATAATCATTTAATTTGTACAGATTGATTTTGTTGCGCAAAATAATTGTTGTGTTGTATGAAAGTCATAGTCGTCTTGTTGATTCGTCGTTTGGGTGCTAGGGTTAGTCGTCAGGGGTTAGATAGTTAACTTAATCTCCTGGATTGTTGAATTTAGCTTGTGTTGAGGGTCCAGTTATCTTGTTGCGCCACGGTGGTTGTCACACCTATCACCTGGCGATGACATGATCCCTGGTGAGGGGATCATTGCGCGCCCTAATGGATAGAGGTGAATGATAACTTGTCTGGAGGTTGTGCTACCCGTTGTGGGCGTTTGTTCATTGTAGTTGTTGTTGGTGCTTGGGTTGTAAAGCCTTCATGCATTTGGTTGCGCACCATAGAGGTTCTAGTTACTCGTCGTTGAGGCCGTTGTGTCGAGATGGTGGATGTTGTCCTTTAGCTTGTAGGCGTTGTCATGTTTGTGTCGGGATTGTGGATGTTGTCCTTTATCTTGTAGGCATTGTCATGTTTGTGTCGGACAGGTAATCGTTTCTATCTATTGATTTACGCATGTTTCGCCCAGTTGCTCGTTGTGCTAGTGCGTGGAGTCATAGTTGTTTGTTGCCTTATCTGCGTTCATGTGTTCGTCATCAGGTTGTGTGGTTCAACTGTTGTCGTTGTTGCCTTCCTACCTAAAAACAAAAAAAAAATTGCACTTTCTGCTTCGCTTGTAGTTGTAACGATTGAGGTCGTTACATATGGTATCAGAGCGGGTTCAACCTATGACTTGGGATCACTACGGCTTTCGTTGATGTGGTATTTGATTATAATGTTGCTAATTAAGTTGACTTGTATTCGTTCAAGTAATCATGGTTATAAGACACTGCGGAGGCAGACAACGGGGTGTTAAGGGAGGAGGCGTGAGGCCTCCAGTAGCATCCATGCCTGAGGGGTCTAACCCCCAGGGAGACAAACAGGTCGTCGGGCAGGAGCAGATAGCGGTGGGATGTGGTTGGGCTGATGAGGTCCTTTCAGTGGATGCCTGAGGCGCTGATAAGTCATTTGGACAGAGATGAGGTCAGGGCGTCGACACCCCCTGAGGGTCCACCGCGCGCTCTGGTCGATACTGGTAGCATTCATCGCGAACTCGAGAAGGTCAAATTTCTCGAGTTCTTTGGTGCCCTGGACGGCGCAGCCGCCAAGGCATGGTTGGAGAATATGGCGATGTGCTTTTCACTTCGCGACTATACCTCCAACATGAAGGTCCACATGGTCATCTTTCAACTGAAGGAGAGTGCTCTTCTATGCTGGAAGACGCTCCTGCCACAATTGAACATGGTCGTCGAAGATTTGTCATGGGAACTGTTCAAGGAACGGTTCTGAGAGAGGTACCTATCAGAGGAATTCATCGAGCGTCAGCTCAACGAGTTCAACGCCTTGTGACAAGGTGGTCGTACGGTGCCCGACTACAAGGCCTATTTTATGGAGTTGCTTCGGTATGCTCTGCACCTTAATACTAAAAAACTTAAGATCAATAGGTTCTTGTTTGGCCTTAATGTCAGCATACGTGAAAAGGTTAGGATTATGATGCCTCGGACCTTGCATGATGTCATCTAGAAGGCCCTCATAGCAGAGGAGGAGCTTATTAGCGGGGGTCAGAGCAGGACTCCAGCGAGACCAGTAGGGCAGGTGTCATCTGGTGTGCAGCAACATCAAACACCAGCCAAACATACGCCAGGATATCGTGGCTTCGAGAGAGGATCCACTTTCACTACACCTCAACGACCAGTGCCTCAACATCAGACTCCTTACCAAGGACCATAGCATCAACAACAGCATCGAACGCAACAATAGCATTTAAGTCCTATTCAGTAGAACATGCCAGGATTCCAGGTCGGTGGGCCGTTAGCTTCTACTTCAGGTACCAGGAGTACTGGACCAAAGAAGGGGTGTTGGACATGTGGGGAGCCACACTAGCAGCGCGACTGCCCAGTGGAGAGGTCTAGAGCATCTGGATCAGCCGGACCCACTACCATGGGAGATTTGGGCAAGGCCCATCAGATTCATGCAACGGTGAATAACCACCAAGCAGAGCACCAGTCGATTGTGCTCGAGACCTCAGTTACCGTCGCTGACCAGACCCTTAGTATTTTGATAGATTTTGGTGCTACCGAAAGTTTCATTTCAGGTGCAGTGCTAAAAAGGATTAAGGTAAAGGCAGTCGAATAGGATGAATTTAGCTTTGTAGAGATGTCTTCGGGAGCCAAACAGAAGGTTGGAGGAAAGGTTACGAGTTGTACTCTTAACCTGGGAGAGTTTGTCACCAGAGCCAACCTATACATCATGATCTTAGGATCTTATGATGTCATGATTGGTATGGACTGGTTGGAATTGCATGAGGCGATACTCAACTGTAAGACGAAACGGTTGAGCTTGGTCGATGATGAGGGACAGAGACGCGTGATTGTAGGTCGGAACTAGGGAGTTTACCTGAGGTTCATCTCTTCCTTGCAATTACGGAAGAGCATGCGCAAGGGGTGTAAGCTTTATGCGATCCTTGCGTTAAATGAAAAGGGAGTAGCAGAAGGTCTAGAACACCTTCCGGTGGTGAGAGATTTTATGGACATCTTCCCGTAAGAGTTACCTAGGACGTCGTCGGAGAGGGAATTGAAGTTTACCATAGACCTAAAACCAGGGACTGAACCAATAGCGAGAATGCCTTATCATATGTCAATCCCAGAGTTACAAGAGTTGAGAATGCAACTGAAGGATTTGTTGGACCTGGGACTTATACGTCCAAGTGTGTCACCGTGGGGTGCGCCTGTTATTTTCATATGAAATAAGGATGGGTCGTGGAGACTCTGCATTGACTACCGTCAATTGAACAAGGAAACGATCAAGAATCAGTATCTGTTGCCAAGGATTGATGATCAGTTTGATCAGATGAAGGGTGTGATAGTGTTTTCAAAGATCGACTTGAGATCATGGTATCACCAGTTACAGATCAAGGATGATGATGTCCCTAAGACCGCCTTTAAGACGAGGTTTGGACATTACGAATTTACTATTTTACCGTTTGGACTGACGAATGCCCCAGGGGTATTTATGAGTTTGATGAACGGGGTGTTCCGAGAGTACTTGGACAAGTTTGTCCAAGTATTCATTGACAATATTTTGATTTACTCTCGGAAGATGGAGGAGTATGTTGAGCACTTGCACTTGGTACTGCAGTGTCTGTGAGAGCACAAATTGTATGGGAAATTATCCAAATGCTTGTTTTATCAATCAAATACTCACTACTTAGGGCATGTCATTTCTGACGAAGGTATCGTCGTGGATCCAGCAATGGTCGAGGCTATTATGGAATGGCCTACGCCGACGACTATCCCGGAAGTGCATAGCTTCATGGGTTTAGTGGGATGCTATCGACTGTTCGTCGGGGTATTTTCGAAGTTAGCAAATCCGATCACGGAATTGCAGAAGAAGAAAAAGAAGTTTGTTTGGACTAAGATATGCGCGGAGGCATTTCGGAGGCTCAAGGAGCTGTTGACAACAACATCGATACTAAAGGTCGCTGACATGGGCGCGGACTTCGTGGTATGCACCGACACATCTAAGGAAGGCTTAGGCGAAGTCTTGATGCAAGATGGTCAAGTGATCGCTTACATCTCGAGGAAATTGAGAAGGCATGAGGAGAACTATGCGACGCATGATTTGGATTTGTTAGCCATTGTTTATGCATTGAGATTTTGGAGACACTGCCTTATTGGATGAAAATTTGAACTAAAAACAGACCACTGTGGACTACAACAGATCTTTACGCAAAGTGACCTGAACGTACGACAACAGTGTTGGTCAGAATTGCTTAGCGAGTACGATTTTGAGATTACTTACATAAAAGGAACAGTGAACCAAGTGGCAAATGCATTGAGTCGGAGACCACGCATATTTTTGGTGTTGCCTCTCCAGACGAATCTACATGAAAAGATTCTAACTTTACAGCGCAATGATGACTGGTACAAAGAGGTCAAGGATTTTATCAGACAAAACACAATGATGGTACCAAGATTTGAAGGATTTACGGTTGATGACGATGGATTATTGAGATTTAAAAATTGAATTTATGTACCACCGAATGATGAGTTGAGGAGTTTGATCCTAAATGAGGCTCACAAAGCAGTGTACATGGCTCACCCAGGGGTCACGAAGATGAGGGTGGACCTTAAACCCTTATTCTTCTAGAAAGGATTAAAGGCAGACATAGTCAGCTATGTGGCCAGATGTCTAGAATGTCAACAGGTGAAGGTTGAACATAGACATCTAGTAGGACTACTACAGCCACACTCTACTCCAGAATCGAAATGGGAGGTCATTTTGATGGATTTCATTGTTGGATTGCCACTGACGACAAGGAGACACGACTCGATTTTTGTGGTAGTCGACACTCTAACGAAGAGTGCTCATTTTATTCCTGTGTGTACGACGTATCAGGAACCTGACATAGCTAGAGTTTTCATCAGTGATATTGTGAGGTTTCATGGTGTGCCTAAGAGGATTATATTCGATCGAGGATCGGTGTTTACTGGATGATTTTGGACTAGTTTCCAAGAGGCCTTGGGAACCCAACTTAACTTTAGTACTGTGTATCACCCTGAGACAGACGGGCATACCGAACGAACAAACCAAGTCTTGGAATACATGTTGCACATGTACGTGATGAACCAACAGAAGCGTTGGGAGGAATTCTTGCCACTAGTAGAATTCGCTTATAAAAACAGTTACCAAAGCACCATTAAGATGGCACCTTTCGAGTTTCTTTATGGGCGATCGTGTCAGACACCTTTGAGTTGGGATCGTCTTGAGGATAGGGTCCTGGTGGGACCAGAAGCGATCCAAGAAATGGAAGATCAAATGCAAACAATAAGACATAGGATCAAAGAAGCACAGGATCGATAGAAGAGTTATGTCGATGCGCGTCGTGTCGACCATAGTTACGAAGTTGGTGATCGAGTCTTCTTGCGGATAAAACCGGATAAGAGTTCGATCAAGTTTGGAAAGGGAGCTAAACTCTCTCCTAGGTTCGTGGAACCTTTCGAGATTGTGGAAAGGAAGGGGCTCGTGGCCTATCGACTAGCCTTTCTTGATTCTTTGAGGCATATGCACGATGTTTTTCACGTATCTGTTTTGAGACATTATATTAGTGATCCTACACATGTTATTGACATGAGTTCCTTGCAGGTATCGGACGAGGGTGCGCTCACGACTGAGTCGATCTGCATACTGGATCATCGCATTCGACAGCTACGGCGTCGAACAGTAGATCAGGTCAAGGTCCAGTGGGACAATTATAGTTTGCACTCGGCGACTTGGGAGGATGCATATGATATGCGCCAACAGTTTCAATTTTTGTTTGATAGATAGACTTGTGGTACTATGATACACATTATTTCGGCACTTATATATTGTGAAACTTCAGAATGAAGTTTAGACCAAGAGGGGGTGTATGTAACATCCTGCTCTTGCGCACACTGAGCGAACTTATTCTTTGAGGACACTTGCTTGCAAGTGATCCAGATTATTATACTATTGGGCGTTTGATTATGATTATGAGGCACTATGGATATTGGGACATGTTGTTTTGTTGTATTGACATAAACATGTGTTATTGACTCAGTTCTCCTGAGTGTGCGGGACTTTGGACCTCGAGGATGAAGAGGCATCGATGAAACCCTTGGACTCTGGATCGAGTCAGGGAGTGGACTATTGGGGTTTGATTGTTGTAGATATGACATATGTACATCTCATTAGATGTTATGATGATTGATTATTATTGCTCACATGATTTGTTGATGATGCATCTTGACGATAGCTTGCCGACCAGACTCACATGTGGAGTAGAGGGGTCAAGCACGACAACTAGAGACGTTGAGGGAGAGGTGTGTACAATAGCCCTGCCATAGCCTACTAGAACTCCCGCCGTGGCTCGAGTTGTGGGTTAACAATTACCTAGTTTGAGAAAATCCACGATGTCGTGAGGGCAGACTGCGACAGTCGCTCACGATGATTCTAAGGGGTGTGCAATAAGGCAGGGGCCTTATTCCTTAGAGGCCCTTAGTCTTCCACAAGATCACCTGGCAGAGTATTGACTCTAGGGGTTTTTTATGTCTACCAAGTCAGTCAAGAGGCGAGTGGAACCCTTGGAGCACGTAGTGCGTCCTGAAGGGCACGTCGCACAAGGAAAATGAAAAGAGACGAGTGGCACCCTTGGAGCATGTAGTGCATCCTAAAGGGCACGTCGCACAAGGAAACAAAAAAAGGCGAGTGGCACCCTTGGAGCACCTAACGCATCCTGAAGGGCATATTGCGATTTCAACGGGTAAGTGAATAAACCTAGTCGGCCTTAAAATGAATGACGGGGTAAGTAAGATTTAAAATAAACAATTTCCCTAATAAAAATGTCGCCTAGCCTAGGAAATTAAAATATAGGTCTAAGTGATACTTGTGGTAAAAATAATAATAATAATCATAATTAAACATGTGACGAGAAGGGGGTAAGAAATTCAATTAATTTATTAAAATCAAATTTACTTTGGGGGATTAAATTAAAAAAAAAAAAAAAATGATTGCTTTTCTACATATGCTAATGAAATTTTATTAATTAAAAAGAGACAGAGGTGGTTTTTCTACACTTGTTAATTTGAGCTTTAGATAAAAAGGGAAAAGAGGGAAACTTCAAATAAATAGGAAACTAAGGGAAAAAGGGGAAACATAAAGAAAAAGGGAAACGTAAGGAAAAAGCTGAATGACTAACTTAGTAAGAAATCTTGCCTTTAAGAACTTTCTAATTATGAACTCAACTAGGAATTTAGTAAGGGCGTAAGTCATTTAAAAGGTGTAAGGGATTATGGGGACACCAAGGAGCGATTTTAGGAATGTTTTTAGGTGGGTGAGGGAAATAGGAATAATTAGATAATCAATGAAATTAATTTATGGTGCAACTAGGGGGATGGGTGACGTGTGTACGGGGGAGGTTTTTCTGAATCAAATTAATGAAAATTAAATTCAATGGGAATTTGGGAAAGAATTCACTTAGAAACCCTATAAAAAGGATGGAGGAGGAGGATTATGGAAATCATCTTTTATGCGTAACGTTACGCTGCAGAATTTTTGTCTTGACTGACTTATCTTGTGGGAGTTGGGATACCCAGCTCAGGTAACGAGTGGTAGCTCGACCTTGCGAGGCGAGCTGGTTGCTAATTGTTCTTTGGTTTAGGTGTGTGGCCCCTTTGCGGCTCGGGGGGCTCAGGGGGAAGAAGAGTACCCCTAGTGTTGGCTGTGAGGTACCGGTGAAGTCACATCGGTCGACAAGCGGAAGCTGGATGGAGCGCGCGGGACAACGACTTAGAGTTGTCACCTTGGGCTACGGTACGCCTACGTTTATTTTGCATGGTAGATAAATATTGTTCTTGCGCTTTCATTTCTATACTTTTAATTGTGTAAAGAAAAGTGTTTTACTCAACGTTTTTAATAGAGAACTTAAAGTCATCATAGCTTTACGCTCCCTGCTTTGAATTGATTTCATTGGAAACCCGATCCCTGATTGCTATGACAGTTCTGTTTTTTTTTATTGAATATTATGAAGAGATTGTGCTTTATCTTTCGTCATTATCCCTAGATCATCGGTCCATGCCTGGGCAGTCGGCTAGGAGCCCAATCGACGGTCTTCACTTCGGTGTTTATAGACCTATAGATTCTAATGCCCTGCTTTTATGTGCATAGATGATGAGCAAAGGATAAATTTGTTTTTTTTTTGTCTACCTTTTCTTATCTCTGCGTTGATTGTTCCTGGTTGAATGATGGTCTTGTGCCTTCTTGGGGATGAATACCTCTGCGTATTGTTTATCTTTTATCTCCGCGATCATATCAATACCCTCTGCATTTTTATATCTCCTTTGCGTTTACAGAGGGTATTTTATTCTCTGGAATTTTCATGACAGTTCCCAGCTCTTGAATGGAAAATCTCAGCGTTGCCAACTTGAATGACAATGTATCTTTTTAAACTATTGTGACTGTGATTAAATTCATTTATTTGACAGTTACTCATTGTATGACAGCGATGTTTTTAACTATTCGTGATTGTGATTGAATCTTAGACAGCGTTTTATTTACCCATCTATTGGCTGCGAATTTAGCCTTTAATTGCCTGTGAATTTACCTTTTATTGACAACGAATTTTTATGTTAAACTCAACGATTTATTTTATGATAACACTCAGCCATATTTTTATAAACTCGACGATTTATTTTATGATAAACTCAGTGATTTTTATGATAACAACTACAGTTAACACTCATCAATGTTAAACCTAGCGATTGTTATGATAACACTCAGCGAATTATTCATGATAACACTCAGTGATTTATTAATGATAACACTTAACGATTTTTTTTAAACTCGGCGATTTATTTTATGATAACACTCAGCCATATTTTTATAAACTCAGTGATTATTTTATGATAACACTCATCGATGTTAAACCTAGAAATTTTATGATAACACCCGACTTTCTGGACTGAGTGTGTAATGAGAATTTAATGAGAATGGGAATATGTAATGTGTTTTACCCTGAGAATGCGTTTTTAATATGTAATGTGAATTTAATGAGAATTCAATGAGAATGGGAATGCGTTTTTAATGTGTAATGACAACCACCTCATCTATTATGGCCTGGCGAATACATCGACATTATGCTAGCTTTATCACTTATGTAGTCTGCGGTTTTTTTTAAATGCCTGACAATCAGCGAACTTTTATTATTTAGACAATTATTTTACTGTGCATGACAACGAATCCACCTAGCAATTATTTGATAGCGAATTTTTTTATTTGGATAGCAATTTTTACTTAGCAAATTCATACAGCGAATTCATTGATTAAACACGCGAATATCTAGACAAAAGTTCAGATTTTCCATCAAACTCTTATTAGATTATTCTCTATCTATTTCCTGATGTATAATTTGTCGGTTGAATAATATAGGGTGCTTTAATTAAGTTCCAAATTTAATTGGATTACAAGTGAATAACATCTCGAATTTAACGATATGATTGATTGTTACCTAGTTATTTCACAACAAAAGAATCTTCTTCTACTCTAATCACCGTTGATTAATCATCATGAAGTTAAGATGGATATTCTGCTTGATTTTAACTGCGGGGTCCATGGCCAAGGAATGTATATTCCCTTTGTGAATTAGGCAGCGACTTCATACTTTTGAATGGCAGCGGCCATCATTGGACATCCTTATCATTTAAATATTCAATGGACAGCCTTATCATTGCTAGACAATCATCTATTATAGATAGCATTTCCATATGGTTAATAGACAACCTGTAATATGTGAATTTATAGTCATAGTTGTAATTGTATATTTTACACAGTAAATTTTAGATAACAATGATATATTTTAATATTTTTTCTTTACACAGTGATAGCATATCTTTTTAGACCGCAATTGGATGGTCGGTAGCATTTCATATAGATACAGTAACTCCCCTTTAGACAGTGATTATAAGTGTTTTTCCTCGTCTTTTCTTTTAGTGTTAAGTTGCGAGTGATGTGACAGTGGCTTACATGCCAGCGATATATTGGATTGTTAAGTCACAGCAATTACATTGTAACCGGTTATTGTTATGTGAATAAATTGGTGTTCAGTTGCACTAAAACTATTTTATTCAGTGTACAGTTCGGGTCTTAAAAGATAGCAACTTCATAAGATAACAATCTAGTTTCAAGTTTAAAGGAAGGCAATTATACTTATCTAACTTTGGGATTTGGAATATAGTTGCATCGAACTATTGTTTTAATAATAATCATTTAATTTGTACAAATTGATTTTGTTGCGCAAGGAAATTGTTGTGTTGTATCAAAGTCATAGTCGTCTTGTTGACTTGTCGTTTGGGTGCTAGGGTTAGTCGTCAGGGGTTAGATAGTTAACTTGATCTTCTAGCGCGTTGAATTTAGCTTGTGTTGAGGGTCCAATTATGTTGTTGCGCCACAGTGGTTGTCACGCCTATCACTTGGCAACGACATGATCCCTAATGAGGGGATTATTGTGCGCCCTAATGGATAGAGGTGAATGATAACTTGGTCGGACGATGTGCTACCCATTGTGGGCGTTTGTTCATTGTAGTTGTTGTTGGTGCTTGGGTTGTAATGCCTTCATGCGTTTGGTTGCGCTCCATAGAGGTGCTAGTTACTGGTCATCGAGGCCATTGTGTCGGGATGGTGGATGTTGTCCTTTAGCTTGTAGGCATTGTCATGTTTGTGTCAGGATTGTGGATGTTGTCCTTTAGCTTGTAGGAATTGTGAAATATTCTAAGTTGTAAAAGTAGGAAATTCCTTATGGTTTTGGTGTTGGACTTTCGTCAAACACTTTGCATGCTTCTGTGTTTATGGCTGTAGGTGGAATTTTGATTGGACAACGATATGTGCCTTGGTTTACTTTGTTGTTATGAGGGTTTTCTAACCCTTATACCTCCCCAATGAAATGCCAAATGTGTAATTTTGATTTTAAACAAAACCCATAAAAATATTAATGAAAACATTCACATTTAGAGGAAAATTTCACTGAACTCTGACTGTCTTTTATTTAATATTGTTGTTGAACCAAATACAGTCTAAATGGAGGTATAAATACCTCTCAACAATGAAGGGAATGCTTGCTATAGGAAACTTGGCAACTCCAGCCATATACAACCATGAAAAAATAACCCAAAATTGTCCCCCACGAGTTGAGAAAGGGGCGATTCATGTAGTGGTTGTCCTGCTGTATGATTTGGGTGAGAAGGTAGCCTCCAATTCAACGCTACACCTCCTACAATGCAAGATACATCACACCAAGGGAAATCGACCAGCCACAACTCTTTCCTTTGTCTCCACACAGCTCTTACACCACACGCAGCCTTGTAGAAGAGAGGACACGGCCAACAATCATCCACGCAGCTAATAAGTGAAGGCCAGCAAAGTTTCTCAGCATGGAAGTCACGCCCAGCCAGAGGCTCCACGCTTAGGAAGTGGATCGACCCATCTCCAATGGACAAAACGCAGCAAGCCAATGATGGATGCGCCCAGCTAGAAGAAATACTCAAACTGTCAACTCGTACCAATGAAGAAATGCCATGTCTCGCCAAGCAGCAAATGAAATCCTTTCTTCAATGAAGATATTCAAATCAAGATGCCAATGTCTGCAAATGAGAAGCCGGGATGACTTCTCCAATCTTCAGCTAGGAAAGTATTGTTTCAACCTCGAAACCGAATTTTCTCTCCAAGGGTTTCGAAACCCTCGTCTCAAGCTCGCAAGCTTTTTCCAAAACAATTTCTCAAAAATGAATAGTCAATGATCCGCTTTCCAACCCTCGCCTGTCCTTTTATTCCTTTGCTTTTCTTTTTCTCCATTAAAATATTGATTTAATTAATAATTGGAGAGAAATACCCTCAAAGAGGGGTTTAATATTAATAAACTCACTTTTCCTAAGTTTTCACTTTATAATTTGAAAGTGACTTTACCAATATCATTTCCCTAACTCATCCGTCTAATGGTTTACGGGAAACTGTATAAACCATCACGGTATCCCAACTACCTAGGAAAAACGGGACATTACACATTGTCATGTCTGTGTCGGGCGGGTAGTCGTTTCTATCTGTTGATTTACGCATGTTTCGCCCAGTTGCTCGTTGTGCTAGTGCGTGGAGTCGTAGTTGTTTGTTGCCTTATCTGTGTGTGTGTGTTCGTCGTCAGGTTGTGTGGTTCAACTGTTGTCATCGTTGCCTTACTGCCTAAAAATAAAATAAAAAATTGCACTTTCTACTTCGCTTGTAGTCGTAACGATTGAGGTCGTTACAGACATACTCGGAACAAGGAATATTGACGGGCTTGAAAACATGGCCACAAGTTCTACTCAAGAGACGTAAGGGACTGATGGTCAAATTTCATCTATCCCAACTTTTGATTGCAAAATGTGTAACACGAAACATGGGACAATAACAAACTTCAACGGTCAATTTGTATATTGCGGAACCTCAGGTGTTGTATATAAAAGCACGAGACATACGGAAAAATGACACATCCAGAAAAACGACTAAGTAACCAAAAAGGGAAAGCAAACGAGGAAAAACAAAGGGGAATTTGGTTTCCAATTTGTAGATCGGGGAATTCTGGGTGTTGTTTGCAAGCGGCGGAACAATGGAAATGCAATGTTGAACCCTTTTATTCGGGAACCCGCGATCCAAAAAGTTTGTTGAATATGAAACGGGGAAGCGGTCAGTCGGAATCGTGATATAAAAGTATCAGTGGAAATCTGAAGACGTGAATCCGCCAACCCTCGCACCTAGACATTTTCCGAAAAATGACTAAATAACTAGAAAGGCAAAGCATAGGGCAAAAAGAAAGGGGATGGCAATTTTTAGAATTGGTGTAAGAAAGCCCCATTGATGGTCTTAACAATAACTATGAAGTGCATTAAACAAGTGAACATGCTCTTCAATCAAGGAATAGATAAAGTGTGACATGCTTATAGTTTCCAGGATGTGTTCGTATAAGAGAAGCATCGAAAAGCCACAAGAAAATCAATTTTGGAATGTTTAAGAAAAATTATTGTATTGTCAACTTCACCGTAAGTATAAAAACGACGAATTTGAATTTTAATGTCCTGTCATTGATATGATAGTTCCATTGGACTTCACATAGTATATATCCTTTTATTTCAAAATATTCTTGGAGATGAATTTTTCTAAGTTCATCTATCAAGGAAAAGTGATAAAATGAGCCACATACTACATTTGCGTCAGAGAGCTTATATTAAAAGGCAACGAAGGTCCTACATATTCTTTAAGATCATAGAAAAACTGCCAAGATCCTGAATGTATCATTAATTTTCTAGAACGAAGCATACAACCAAGAGCCAAGTAAACACCAAATGTATTGAAAGTCGAGGCACAAGGCAACGCATGAACACATAAGGCGCCAAGTGAGATCCCACAAGGGTCCATAAAGCAGTATGCATCGACCTATGCATCAAACAATTTGATATATAAAAAAAAACACATGTGCCATTGGTTTTCTCTTACATGTGGTATATGTTCCCATGAGAAAATAATCGGGGCCATGAGATATAAACAAAAGTCTGCCAAACACAAGACAACACAAAACTAGTGGAGCTTCGCCATTGTATACTAGCTATAACCAAACCCCCAAATGGGGAACAAGAAACTTGTCGATTACTCTTTTACCATGAAGCAAGATCACTGTGCACATTTGCTTCTTATAGTGCCATGTTCTATCACTACCAGTTTTAACAATGCCAAATTTCCAATATTATTGGAAATGCCTGATGGTTCTGCCCAGACGAGCAAGCCATTTCAATGGTTCAAAGGATGGGCCTGAGTTATTCACGGTTGGATACTTTGTATAGGGTTTGTCCTCATGCTTCCCATTTCTGGACTAAACAATCTTATGCGCTTGTACATCAACAATAAATGCACCTGCCTGCATGAATTCCAATGCCCAAACTCCCCAATGTCTATAGTGAGTTATGAAGATTTCAATCCCATGCTTCAATCCATGCCGAGCCCTTTTTTTCAATTAGGGCATCGAGAAAATGTAGATAGCATACCATAAATGTATAGTTGGAGATCATCTTCTCTTTTATTTGGGTACCCAAAAAATGCATAAATCTTGCCATGGCTATATAGTTGGAAAACATTTTTCCAATTTGGGCACCCAAAAAGGTGCAGACTCCTCCAACAAATCCACAGCTAGTCACCATTTTTTTTTTTCAGTTGGACACTCCAAAAAATATGCAAAATTCTTATTGGGAGATGCAAAAAATCATCAAAATAACAACAACGACTTGATTTGTAGTTAGATTCTCATTGTTTTTTCAAGTGCACAAAAAGAGACAAAATCTCTGGAAATAGAATTTTACAGCCATAGATGTAAACTCCGAAGAACTCGAGTCCGACGAACATTCATCTGGGTATTGAAGAAAAATTACAGACACACATGAGATTTTTTCATTTCTTGCCGAAGCTTGATATGATTTTTTTTTTCTTTTTTTTCAGTCGATATGAAATATTGCATTGTCCTCATTTAAGGTAAATTTTCTATGTATCCGAAAGTCGCGCAACATGTAGAAATTATTTGCCTTTTTCTGTAGGTATACTTCGTATGGAAATTCTGCTAACCCGGGAAGCACATCTTGTAACAGAGGTTGTCTAATTGTACAATGTACGATTGTGTTGCCCACGGTTCGGATGGCAACATTGAGGCAATGTCTATATACGCAAGGGCATTTTTTACTGCATCGCAGACAATCAATTGTATCATCATTTATGAAAGCAGAAGTAGAAGCATGAGAGTTTCATTTGGCACATACAAGCTCGAAGGGGGTCAAGTACGCATTCGCTGCAACCAAAACACCCTCAACCTGGACACATGAGCATAGTAGTTAATATATTGAACAATATAATATACAACTGTAGAACAAAGAAAAAGAAAAACTGCAGAAAATTGGTGAAGGCAATTTGTATGAGCAAAGTGAGGATGAAATTGTAGATGTATACGCACAACAATTGTAGAGCTAGTTAGTTTCTTGAGATCTTGTACTATGTCTGTTCGCAATTATGTTACAAATGTTGATTGGGTTGTGCGAAAGATCCTTTCTGTAACATCTTTTTTCTTTGTTATATTTTTGAAGAGCATAAGTGGAAATTGCCCTTTATGCAATTGTTGTTCCATTGAGGAAAACAAATTTGAATAGGTGTCGAACAATTGCAGCTGCAACATGGAACAGTGCAATAGTTATGTAACATAACCGAGATACATAGACATGGAAAGTAAAGGACAAAATTGGATATGGAGAATGGTACCATTGTCTTGTCATTGTCTGACTCTCCATATTTTATATGGAGAATGTGTTGCGAGCCAAGTTTTCTCGCGTGTGTGACAACTGCACCAATGGTTCTGATTAGATAAATATCGTTGCTATGTGCAAGTTGGATGATAGTTGTGTCCGGGACGAAACGATATTCTGAACAAATAGCAGGAATTTTTTTCCACAATACTTGTTTCATTGAGCGATATAATCCGATCACAATCACCACGGTCATATATTGTTTTGGGAAATATATTAAATTTTTTAATGGATATCCCATTACTTGCAAATATATTTTTTGCATGTTTCTGGACAAGTTGTGTGGGAATAGTCAGTGTGACTGTCATCATGGCCTTGTTGTCTGTCATGTCAGCACGCATAATGGATCTAGTTTTGTTTGCCTTGTCCAAGCACATGCTATAGATGACCATTATGTCCCCAACGAAGACTTGTCCAGTTCGGCGGTTGTTCAAGCCCTCTATTGATAGTATTTTGGGTGTTATAAGTTTAGTCCTGGTGACATTTTTTGAACAGGAAAAGTAATGTGAATGGTAGTCTGCATTATATTTTTTGTTTTCTTTTTTCCTGGCATAAATGTACAAGTAAACACACAACTTGGATGAAGTATGGAGCCAGATTTTTGCAACCAGACCTCTTGGTCTGCGGAACTTGTGCTATGTTCGGCGTCTCACTTGCGCTCGTTGATACTTCTTGTGAATTTCAAATTATGTGTTGCAAATGACATCAACATATTTACCATGGCATAGATGAATAAATAGCTGAGGATATTTGTTTGGTAAACATATGAGGAACACAATGTATGCATCTTTACCTTTGGCCTTGTCGGTCTGTTGATGTTTGCGATGATTGACTACTCATGGCCATGTCACTAGTCCAACTTTTTCTGATGCAAGAATGTGCAGATGAACATCAGAAGGACTAAATAAGCATATGCATTGTATATTGTCCATAATTGTTCTGAATGTCGCATACAAGGTCGAAGGAGATGCAATACAAAATAGGGTGTCAAGGGATACTCAGGAAACATGAGGACCCGACGGTCAAATTGTATGCCTCAGATTTTTTTACTGCAAAAATGTGTAACAAGAAATATGACACGATGGGNTGTATATCGCAAAACCTCTAAAGCTAGAGGCGCAATCTTGAACCCGCCAGCTCGAGAACCCGCAATCGAAAAAGTGGCTAAGTATGGAATGAGGAAACCGTCGGTCGGATTTGTGATATAGAAGCAGGAGTATAAATGTGAACCCGTCAGTCCGCCAACCCACGCACCTAGACATTTTCGGAAAGACGACTAAGCAAAGCAACCAGAAAGCGAAAGTAGACGAGAAAAACGAAGGGGAATTCGGTTAAGTATAGAAGAGGGTGAAAAAAGGGATAATAGAAAGTGGGAAAATTATAAATGGGGAGGGCAATGTTTGGAAGCGGGAAGTCTCAACAAAGGCCCATTGTTTCCAAATCATCATTTTCTAGTCTGATATTATATGCACCCTCTCGTTTTGTGTGTTTGATCTACTAGCACAGTTGGTATACCTTTTTGAAGATTGTACTACAACCCCTCTGCTGTGGCATATAAGAATTCATCTTCCCGTCCAACCAATCTGTTTCTTTCAATGTAGCAACACCGAACATACAGTGGACATGAAGGTAAGTTAGTTTGTTGAAAGACATGTAAAAGAAAGAAATACAGTTCTATTTATTTCAATGTAGCAGCAAAGAGAATACAATTCACATGAGCATAAGTTATTATGTAGAAAGATATGTAGTATCTACATACAGTAAAGTAGGTGCAAAGCAGTAGAACAAGTATACAGACAATAAATGAAATACTAAACACTAGAATACGAAATAAGAGTAGAGGTATGCACCTTTGCAACTCCTCCTCTACATTTGCGGCAAAGAGTCCATCGTCTTCTCCAGCCACTTTGTTTGTTTAAATGTAGCAATGCAGAAAAAATACTATGGACATGAAGGAAGTTAGTATGCAGGAAGACATGTAAAAAAAATAAACGAGAGTTCGATTTATTTCAATGTAGCGACACAGAAAATACAAAGGACATGAAGATAAGTTATTATGTGGGAAGATACACAATATCTACATACAATAAATTAGGTGAACACATATATAGATAATAAATGAAATACAAAACAATGGAATATGAAATAATAGTACAAGCATGTACCTTTGTATCTCCTCTTCCACAGTTGCAGTAAAGACTCCTTCGTTTTCTCCAGCTATTCTGTTTGTTTGAATGTGGGAACGCACAAAATACAATGAACATGAATGGAAGTCGGTATGCAGGGGAGAACAAGCAATATGTACATACACTAAATGAGAATCAACAAATAGAATAAAAGATAGTTAGAAACATGAACCTTTGCTTGTCTCCATCCATGGTTGTAATTATATAAAGTTTTTCCTGCCCAAAATATATTACAAGCCAGAAAAAATATTAAGAAATTGCATGGCCATAGCTGAATGATTTTGGTTTTCTGCAGCAAAGTATCCAGATATGCTTTGAGACATGGAAATACAATTTTGCAGTATCTTTGGTGTACATCTCATATTTCAAGTAGAAGACAAATTGTATCGTGGTCACACTAGTTTGTGCACATGATAAAGAGGTTGTATTGTGATATGGGCACATTTCACCATATATGGTTAATAAGTGTGTTTTGCACATGTTTTATCTTAACAAAAAGACAACGGACATTGTAATTGCACATGCAGTTGTCCAATTATTTGTTATGCCACTATTTTGTATCATGTCAGCACTAAAGTATCCTAGAATTATAATGGTTTCGTCCAAATGAAAATGGTGTGATGCGCATGAGAACACATTCATTATGTTAGCAATGTTGCACGCCAAACAACATAGAAACTGAATACTGCAATTTGAAATCCACGGAACACCACTCTTGCTACCACCATCTCAGTATCCTTTCCCTCTACAAGAACATTTTAAAAATACATGTAGGTATGGTTCAGAGCTAGGAAAAAGAATTGGAGCAAAATTTAAGAGAAGGACAGGCGGGCACGGGACAGGCGCCAGATCTCGACTTCGCCAGAAACGGCAAACGATAGAACCGCAGGTCCACTTGCGGGTGCAGGACTTGAACACGGCAAAGTGCAAAAAAAACCAGCTCCAATTGTCGGCGCAGGACCCCAACCCTGCAAAGCCGAAGTAAACAAAAGAAAACAACAAGCAACAAACCGGCGAGCAAGCACAAACGAGCCCAATTGCAGCCTGAGGACCTCAAACTCGCAAACTTGAGCCAAACAACAACAAGCACCAACCAACGAACCTGCGAAGAAGCAACAACCATTGAACCAGTAAACAACATATTTATCTCCAACGATTACCAAACTGCAGCCCAAGCACAGAAGGAACCGAAAACATAAGACGAGCATGTCAGTAGAAATAATCAAACATTCTTACTTTCAAACTGCAAACAGTGAAGAACAAAGAACAAATAGAAATGAAATTATGGCATCGAAAATTACTCTGAAATGATGAACGACAGAAGCGTAGGTCGAATTGAGGGTGCAACACCTGGACCCCGCAAAGTAAAAAAAAACAGCTCCAACAAGCATGCAGGACCCCAACCCTGCAAAGTTGAAGTAAACAAAAGCAAGCAACAAGCACCAACAAGTCCAACCGCAGGCGCAGGTCCTCAACTTTGCAAATTTGAACCAACGAACAATAAGAAGCAACCGACGAACCAACGAACAAGAAGCACCCACCGAACCAACAAACAATGTATGTATCTTCAACGATGACCAAATTGCATTCCAAGCATAGAAGAAGTATGAAACATACAATGGCTATGCAACTGGCGGTGGACAACAATATTTTCCAAATTCACTACAACATTGTATGGAAAAATTCGAGGAAAAATGTACTATGAGAAGCCTATTTAGGTAAACATTTAAGGTTGTCAGGTTGTTTAAGGGCCTCGCGGTATGCAAACATTTAAGTTGTCGGGCTTGTTTCAGGACCTCGCGCCATGTAAACATTTAAGTTGTCGGGCCTATTCAAGCACCTCAAAAAAAGTGTCAATGCTCTAAACCTTCAATATGTAAACATTTCAATACGAATAGAAATAATAATAAGAGGACATATTAATATGAAGTCAACGAATTATCGATCGCTATAGTCCCTCTACACCTTCGGGGAGGACTAATAATAAAAAAATATTAAAAAACAACGTTGATGTTCAGAACTTTCGGTATGTAAACATTTCAGTAAAAATGTAATAAAAATTAAAAAAGAGAGTCTAAGCTCAAAACTTTGGATATCTAAACATTTACAACATTGGGAACAATGAAGCTGGCAATAAGACCTCCAATATATTCTCCAATGAGACGATGACATATAAGAGTTTTTTTATTATATAAAATATAATGTTTTTACTTCTATAGTACGAACAATACAAATGATGCAAAAATTTATAGTCAAAGGGCATATTAATATGAAATCAACGAATTATCAATCCCTATAGTCCCTTTGTGCCTTCGGCAGGGACTAAAAATCATAGATTTCATTTGAGTTGAAAGAAAAAATGCATTTTATAGATGCTTCAAGCATTGCATAAGAGACGATCACCATATTGATCTCTTACCTAAAATAAAAAGTTGAGATCAAGCCTAGGCTTGTATGATCATCATAGTATGTCATTAGTATTATACCTCTACAAAAATTGGTTTCCGGGGGATATATACTCATATAACTATTTAGATATTTTCAAATATATATATATATATATACATTCATCATTAAAGAAAAAGGAAAGATCTTGATCACGAGGTCCTAAATGTAAAGTCCTACTTTTTACACTTTGGAATAATTTGAATTTAATTATGTTTGAATGATTTTGCATGGATATTTTATTTCTATGCCTTATTCACACCATGAGGTACGCCTGCCATAGTGATCTTGAATATTTGTAAATATTGTTATTTTGCAATCAATAAAAGAACCAGGACTAACTAAGCATGAGAACCTAAAGGGGATATGATATCACAAGAAAGGAAAGGTAAGGGGGTATATGGGAATTATCATATGACTAGTTACTTATGTCTCTTTTCCTACCCATCTTGCCATTACTTTAAACTTCACTCTTTATAATGTTGAGCTTGGCCTATGGTATAAATTGGAGATAAGAGAAGTGGATGCAACCAACCCTAGATCTAGGTAATCACCTCCTACATTCTAACAATTTTCTCCCCCTCCATTCTTAGAACTAGAAAGACTTAGATTAGGATTGTCTGGCCACCTTTCACTCATGCCAAAAAGAGTAAATTCAAATTGGGAGAAGAGGGCTATGTTTTGGAGAGCATGGAGTAGAGGAAAACAAAGTTGAAGCTAGGAAAAGAGTGTTGGCATAGTATGGAATTGAACAGTGCATGAAAGAGAACCATTATAATTTTGTGAGGAGGAGAAAAAGGTAGGAAGTCGTAGAGAAGATGAAAAAGTGCAGCAATAGAGGCCCAAATATTAGAGAAATATACCTTCAATCCTTGAATAAAGTTGATCACAAAATTCCCAAGGACCAAGAAAAAAGTTTGTCCAGTTAAATTTGTAAATGCATAGTAGTTTGGACTTTTTTGTGCCCACATCAAAGAGCAACAAAGGGGAGAAGTTTTGAGGTATTGTTGAGCATAGAAGGAAGAAACTTCCTTGTGTTGTGTGGGGCAAGTATTATGAGTGCTAGAGCTAGTTTGATTAAAGAATTTTGCTTGGTTGATCTTTCATGCTTTCATTGGGATTGGAAACACAACTTGAGAGAATCATGAATTTTCCTTCTTTACCTTGGTGGTCTCATAGGCCATCTGGGGGGGGGGTGTCCATAGAAGATTACCTATGGTTAGGCAAAAAATTTCTCTATCTTAGTTAGTTGTTGTGGCATTCGACTTTCGAAAAAGATGAGTATCTCTTTATTTGTCACTTGTGGTTGAATGTATACTCATTTATTGAAGGATTAAAAAGTATATCAATTATATGAAATTCCTTCTTTCAAGTATCTTTTTGGATCTTTTCATACCGAGTATGACCAGAGTTCAATTTTAACATGGAATTATTCACCTTTTAGCTAATGTGTAGAAGGAATGACTTGCCTTGTGAGTGAGCTTGACATCATAAATTCACAAAGACTCTTATTTCTTTACAGGAATCGATATAGTTGCATGTAAATCCAACAGTGTAGTCATGTTTTGCAATTAGTTTAAATCAAACCCAACATGGTGGGTTATGTCATCATCTAGCAACTCGAGAAAGCTCTCCAATAAAGATTTTTCTTTGTAGAGAGATTTAAATATATCACTTTTAATTATGTATCTTTGATTTAGGTTGTTTGTGTGCCCATCTCTATAATTGCAACATGGAGTAGTTAGGTCTCACACATATATTTTTAGTTTTTACTTTCCAGGTCTTAATTTGTCTTATTTTGTTTTAATTGTTTTTCTATCATATTGGTTTCTACACAGACAATAACTATCACCTAGTACAATCAAGAGAAACAATACTCATAACTACTTTGCCAAAGGTTGATGTTGATGACCTCATTCCACTAGAAAGGTAGATCTCTCTTTGGATACCGTTTTTAAGTGGATGGATTCAAAATTGAAAGCAATCTAACGATTTTCCTAGAAAAAGGCTATGGGGCATTAAATATTGGTAGGTG
>ML787914.1:387232-413908 GCA_009831015.1 Picea engelmannii | reverse complement strand
CAAAAAATAAAAGAACTCAAAATTACATATATGGATGACATATGTCACTACATATTCGAAGTCCCTTTAGATAGTAAGACTATTCTCCATCATCTCAAAATGCCAAATTACATTACAATATGGGCTTGCAAAAAGCCAATTTAATGGAATCTCTTTAATTCCACTACTCAAAACAAGAAAATGAGTTCACCATTGAAATCCTTGCAAAATTATGATAGATTTGACTATAAATTTGACCAAATTCTGAATAGGCTCAATTACACCCTCTTCGACATGCAAAATAATGTGTTAAGAGCTCATTAATGACAATTTGGACTAAGAATTTACAAATGACCTCTAATAACAAAATAGACTTCAAATTCATGAACCTTGCAAAACCACGAATCCAACAAGTATAAACTTTCCTAGGTGTGGATAATATACCTTATGACATGCATTTTCATGCAACACACGAACTAGGATTTTCCACGCTCCCCTTTAAATATTATTTATTGTGTAGTTGTAACCAACTATAGTTAGCAGAATGTTGGTTAGCGGAATTTGTTATGTTGTTGGGTATAATAGGAGGTCTAGGGTTCAAGCCCTGTAGACTCCTATATATAGTATATATTGTTGTTTTATTGGTTATTTGTTTATAACCATATGTTACATGCGTTATTTTTATTTTTATAGCCATATTAATATACGTGGGTGGTTGTAACTATATGTTAAATACCCCCTCTTGTATACCATATTGTATATCTTGCTCACATAGAATAACATGTTTTTATAGAAACATTTTCCTCACCCCATGAAACTTGCCCAGAAGGCCTTTTTCATTTCCCTATGCATACCTGAAGTCCATTTTTGCAGTTTCCAGAGAAAAAAATTGTATTTTTTCACATATACACACCCTAACAACTATCAAAATGTGTATATGCAGGTTGCACCATTACAGCCTGCATACATCGGTTTTTTTACCCAAAATTAAAAAATGGTTTCGGGTTTCCATGTCATGTCACAAGATCCATAATCCTTAACCTTCCATATACTCAAAACGTTCCGACTCGACCCATCAATTCCATTTGAATGCTATAAATGGGCCATATCCAAGCTGTGGAAGGAGGAGAGGAATTCAACTTTGAGAGAAAATTTACCGTGGAGAAATTATTCACTTCATATTGAGTATGCATCCCTTTTCCCTTTTAAGTATGAACACATTGTTCAACCCCCAAGCTCTTTCCTATTTTATGGAGAATCTCATTGTCTCTCTTATATGAGCTTGCCTTTGGTGGAGGATTGAAGTGGTGGAGGCCCAATTTGAAGGGACTCAGTTTCTCAGTTCTGAATGTGTTGACACAAAATTTTGTCATTTATACACTTCTGTTGATGATATTTTAATAGAAATACTATTTTCTTGTCCAATTAATGTCTTGAAAATATTTGAATTGTTATTCCATGGGCATATTTGTTATCAATATTGATGGATTATGCTATTATATGTGCTAAATGTATATATTATCACCATATGCTTGTGTATCTTGTTTGTTGAGGATAAGTTGCAGGTGTATATCTTTGAGTCAAGTGCTCAATGATGGACTTCATCGAATGTCTGGATGAGGTAGGCTCTTTATCTTGTCTTGTTAGCATATTTGTTTATATATCATACTTGATATAACAATTGATTTCTACAGTAATTTTCATTTGTTGTGGTTTACCCCATGCCATAGAGTGATTTTCCTCGTAACAGAATTGGTGACCATACTGGGGAGGGAATCTTTTTTCGCGGTTTGTAGTGTTTTTCTCTTTGATTGCTCTTGGTTATCTTGATTTTCTTATCATCTGATTGCTTGAAAACCTCTTTTCATTTTGAGTTTGAGTCTCTTGGCCTTATCCTTAACCTGGTAGTGTTTTAATACATATACGCGGGTTTTCCCTTGATAGACGTGTACATACATGAGATATCATTCTATAGGGAGCGTACATACATGGTTTTCTCCTGAACATTCCCATACATCATCCTTTTTTTCTTGTTTTCTAATTTTGATGTTTGCTAGGTAAGTTTTGATGGTTGCTGAGTCTTCTTAGGTCTCTGTCACAACTGTTAAGTGCCTCCAGAGTGAAAGGAAACCTTTCTTTGGTTGAATTTTCAGGCAGTTTTTCTTTCTCATCATCCTTTTCATTTGTTGTCCTTGCATCTTGGGCTGGTTGTTTGCTTCTTGATATTCTACTCGGTTTTTCATTGTTTTCATACATTAGGGTATTTATATCAAGCTATTGTTCAGTCCTTGCATTTTCATTCTTTTATATTGAAAATACAAAAAAATATATACATTTTGCATTGTTGGCATTTGACCTTCTGGGTTCTTATTTTTGATCTTAGTACATGTATGGAAAGATTGCATCTTATTTGAAATTGTAGAATTGAATTGAAAGTTGCATTTTGAAAAGCTTATCATTTATTGAGAATTGAAGTTAGGAATTTGCATTATATTCATACTCATTTTTTTTTACTTGCTAAGTCATAACATCATCAATTTCATGACCACACCTTTTGAGCAAACAAATTCATTAAAAGTAACACTGATAAATTTAAAATTGATTAGAAACAATTTTATTTTTCAGGGTGCACAAACTAGCTTAAGATTTAGAGCCTTGGAATAGGATTTTGTGAGTAAACTTCTCCAAGGCTATTAAACTCAACATATGTGTCTGACTAAAGGAGTGGTGAAATCCATTGTATAATTGGTGACATCAGGAGGCTCTACTCACACCAGAGTTAAGAACAAGGTCGCACAAATTTGGTTGAGGAAATATCCCTCCATTACCTTCTTAGCGTTAGATATATTTCTGGGGATATATTCATATATGGGGGTCTTTATAGTACCTTTACCTTTGTGAGAGGTGATGATTTCAATATTTCGGAATTTTCTACCCTGCCCATACGGTGGACCTAACATATGACTGTTCGTATGTGCATTGGTTATATTGTGGTGGCTTAGCTGCTTGACATAGGTAGCCACATAGGTTACTTGCATAGGTTATTCTACAGGTACCCTTGGTCATATAAGCGTTGGACAACACACAACCTTTATGGAGGATTACCTCTCTGGGGAGATCTGAACGACTGGTTGTTAAGCCCACGAGGGACCTTATAACTGATTCTGATACCTTAGATATTTTGAAGGGAGTCCCAGGCCCCTCTTGGGTGAGGCATACCTACTTTAGGGAGGGAGGCCTATTTCAACCACTTTATCCTGTTTGTGTGCATTTTGGCCTTTTATTTATTTTGGTTTGATCTTGGATTCTTAGTTGACCTTAGGATTTTTTTAATATATATCAAGTCTTGAGTCATCGTGGAGCCAGACCAACTTCCTCGCAGGTTTCACTGTTTGTTAGAGTTACCACCACATCTTGAGTCTTTGCCTTCTAAAAGGCATAGAGTTATCAAACATGGCACACACACCTACACCTACCAAACTTATGGTCATACAAGTATGAGTACTGAGTCGAGTAAGAAAGATACTGGGATTCCTTCAACTCCCATACCTACTATAGTTAATGGTACTCCTTTGACACCTTCAACCACCATGGTTGTAGTGTCGAAGGTTCCCGTCATCACTCCTGTCTGACCTATTTTTCATACTCAACCTATAGTCATGAACCCTTTTGGGCCTCTTTTTCATTCGTCAGGTTACAATACTCAGTCCATCCCTATGGCCTCTAGCCCTTTTTCTTATGGTATGTCAAATTTCACATCATAGTTTTCATCTTCCATTCCAACGTCTAATCCAAATACTAGTATTGGACTTGGGGGCATGGCTCCTACGCATATTCGATTCTTGTTTGATGGTGCTCACATTCCCTAAATGAATCCTATGGTTGGAAGCCTACCTCATTTTCACCCAGGTCTAATCTTGGTCTTAATGATCCTGAATGGAGTGGTAAACCAGGTGGATAATTTGTTGCTTATGTTTTGTCCTTTACACCTACCTCCTCCACACTGATTCTGACCAACGCGTTTGGCATGACGAATCCACCTCTATCCTCTGGATTCCCACATGGAGGAGGTCATTTTCACACTTTGGGAAACCCCCAACCTAGAGCTACTTCGGCTGGGGGAAATATTTACAATCCTCATCATAATATTGCTATTGGAATGGTTCCCAAAAAAACCTTTATGAATCAGTTCGGAAGGGGGTTTTACAATCCCAAACAAGGCCATGGTGCATACCAGAACCCTGGATGGGATGTGATTCCCCAACACCAATATTTACCAGGATCTTGGGGCCAAATGCCATAACCCTGTCTCCCTTTTCTGGCCACACTCAATTTTCCATATTTGTCAAGATTAATGAATGACCCTGTGAGTCATGACCCGACATACCCCCCCATCCCCACCAAGTTTCCTTTTATTATTATTAAATTCAAGGGAAATACTAGTGAGGATCTTGGTGATCACGTCACTAATTTCATATTTGGTTATCTTCTAATTCCCTTAATGATGATTCTATTCGCTTAAGATTGTTTCAACGCACCCTCACGGGGGTCGCAACGTAATGTTACATAGAGATACTGGGGGGGGGGCATATCAAACTTTTAATCAGATGGTTTTAGTCTTCCTCAAACCCTTCTAGTTGTCAAGTCGTTACAATGCTGACATATAACTTCTTTCTACCTTCTTCTAGGAAAAATCCATCTATATCTCAGATCGCATCCAAGAGTGGCGTAGACGAAAGAGGTTGATAAAGGCCTATATTCCTCTAGATTTTCTCTTGGAATGGTTCCTTAAGTCTTTACAACCTTATATTTCAAAGGATGTTTCTACATCCACAGTTACATCTGAGGAAGAAGCGATTTTTAAATCCCAACAGTTAGATATTATATATGCTCAGTCTGGGATGTTATACAAAATTCTTCCTGACGCACTGAGGTCAAGCTACGACCCAAGACGCAATCTCAGGCCTCATGCTGATGGAATTATATGCTACGTAAATGTTAAATATACATACTTGGTGACAAACCATTTTAAAGAGTTGTCTCTAAACCAATCTGTAGGAGGGAAATCTTCATCTATGTCCTCCATTCCCACTCAATTGACAGATGTACATTATGTGCGATCGTCGAACAACTTGAATGGTAACTAGAAACTAGGAAGGAATAAAAGGAAAGGTTGTGGTAACAATCGTAAGGGTGGGAGGAATCATAATAATAATAAACCCAAGGAAAACATTGGCAATGAGAAATCGAACAATAATGCCAGTGAGGGAAAGAAAGAAAGGCGAAAGGTGAAGTTTCCTTGTAAGCTTTGTACTGATGATCACCTTACCCACCTGTGCTCCAAAATCACAGAAGCTGTGAGTCTTTTATTTCTACCGCCCGATGTGCTGACTAATCCATTTCCTCATAATCAACACATGGCCTTGAGCTCCTCTAATGTTGAAAATGCGACGAGTGGAAGTCAAAACCCACCGGTGAAAGATGGTGACCATCTATACATCAACATGGTCAAGTCATAGATTAATGTAGTTTCTAGATCTCGCGATTATAGTTCTTCACAAGATGTCCCGGGTTTAGAGTCTCCCCCTCCTCCAGAGACACCTTTACAGATCAAAAATCTAGATCCTTCGCCTCATATTCTGAAAGGAGTACTCAAATTCTCTACCCATAACCCTAATGCTAGAGTTGTCTAGAATTAATCTATTGTTGAGGATCTGGGTCAAACCCCTTGCACGGTGTCAGCTCTGGAGGTACTCAAGATGTGTCCTTCATAGAGGAATGCCTTTTTATTTGCATTAGGAGCTATAGACCCCTGTGTCTCTAAGGTTATCAAGTTTGACATCACATATGTGAAGCTTCGCTTTCCTTACCACGTGGCCTTTCAAATTGATGTGGATTACTCAAAGTACACCATCAAACATATTGATATTGATGAAGGCATTGGAATGTGCATGATGTCCCTAAACTGTTGGAAATCCATTGGATCTCTAACTCTCTCTCAATATATGACCATGTTGACCGCATTTGATGGTCATTCTTTCCGCCCCCATGGTATTATTCCTTCATTTATGGTCAAGTTAGGTGGGAAGAAAGTGGAGGTGGATGTGGAGGTGGTTGATGCGCCCCTTGACTATAACTTATTACTAGGGCATAACCAGACTTATGCTATGACTACAGTCGTATCGACCGTCTTTCGTACTTTATGTTTTCCTCACGATGGGAAAATTGTGACGATTGATCAATTGTCCTTTTCATACACTATCCCCAATGCATTATTTGGACCGTCAATCCCCATGATCGACAATTATCCACCAAAAAATGAGAATATTGGTGTCGGAATGTATACCATCGATTTCATTGCACCAATTCATTGTATCTATGCCATGTCTAGTAGGTCTATTTCGTCAATGAGGTATGTTCCTTTCCCCATTTCATATTTTAATGATCATTGGACCCTACCTTACCCGACCATGTCTTGTGAAGGTAAATCACATATTGGAATGGAAATGATACTCTCGATGGAAGAGATAGTGTATCAATATGTTCTTGACTCTACTGCTGACTCAGATCCTGTCTCCTCATAGACAGACGAGGAGGACCCTATTCTCTGGCACATATGGGCCACTTCATTGTCTTCCTCACATGATTGCCTCGATGATACTTTACCTTCAGATGAAGCGATATTAGAGGCCATGAATCGTTCCGATAGGCCATGGGATGATATGCATCATCACTCTTACTTTTTCCTCGAGCTTGTTAGGATCAAACAAAATGAATTTAGATCCACCTTGAGTGAGATAGTTGGTCACACCGTAGTTCCATTTGATACGCATGACATTTATGATGAAGGAAACATGGCAAGTATATCTTCTATCATCACAATCGATATCTCCCATATTCATGTTAAAGTTGAAAATGTATATATCAGTGCAATTTGCTTGCCTGAAGAAATTCAGATCTACATTAGGTCTTCAAATAATTCTGAGATGTATTCACTTGGTCATATGAAGAGATACCATGAATCGACCCTTGAATTGTCAAACATGAGATTAAAACCTACCTGGATGCTAACCATGTTCGACAATGACTTAGAGTTGTTAATCCCATGAAGGCCCCTGCTATTAAGGAAGAGGTGGAGAAACTACTGAATGCTAGTTTTATATACTCGGTTCCCTTGACTAAATGTGTATCCAATCCCATTCACGTTAATAAGAAGCAAGGAACCATCAGTGTGTGTATGGACTTTCGAGACTTGAATAAGACCTATCCTAAAGACAACTTCTTGACCCCCTTCATTGATAAGATTCTCGATGAGTGTGCAGGAAGCGAGATTTTTTATTTTATGGACAAATTTTCAGGAAACAACCAAATTTAGATTAAACCTAAGGATCAACATAAGATGGAATTTATTTATCCTTGTGGTACTTTCACATACCAGAAAATGCCTTTTGGCCTTAAAAATGTCGGAGAAACCTTCCAACGAGCCATGAACTTCTCTTTTCACAATCTCAAACATATAGTAGAATCTTACCTCGATGATCTCGCTGCTCACTCTCATAAGAGAGTGGATCACTCTACCCACCTTCGGCTAGTTTTTGAAATATGACGGTATTATCAAATCCGTTTAAACCCTCACAAGTGCATCTTATGCATTAGTTCAGGTCATCTTTTAGGATTCTTAGTTTTCGAGTCTGGGATCATGGTGGATCCTTTAAAGGTTGAGGCAATACTTCAATTTCCTCGCCCACGCAACATTTGTCAGGTTCAAGGTTTACAGGGGAAAGATAACTTCTTAAGTCAGTTTATAGTAAACTATGCCAATCTTACTAAGGGTTTCATGAATCTCTTGAAGAAGGACACTTTGTTTATATGGGAGGAGCGAGCCCAAGAATACTTCGATGCTCTAAAGAAATCCTTGGTATCGATGCCTGTGCTGAAGCCTCCAGAATATAGTAGAGATTAATTTATTTATATTGCCATGTTTGAAGGAATAGTTGGTATGGTTTTAGTTCAGGAGGATGATGAGCTCAGTGAGCACGTCCTTTACTATCTTATTCAAAACTTATTCAGCCCTGAACTGAAGTATTCTCATGTTGAGAAGCTAGATTTGGCTGTCATTCATGTAGTTCAACGATTACGAAACTATGTATTTATTTGAAAAGCTACCATAGTTTCTGATGTCAATTCATTTCAATACATCCTTACTAGGAGAATCATAGGGGGGAAATATAATAAATGTATTGTCATCTTGCAAGAGTTTGACCCCGATTTTTCTTCGATGAAATCCAGGAAATCGCTAGTTTTTTATGATTTAATATTAGACTTCCCTTGGTTCTATGAGGACGTTATTCATGTTGATTCATTTTTGGATGAACACATTTTCCTTATCTCATCATTGGACCCATAATATGGAAACATTTTTATCTATCTTCAAACCTTGAAGTTCCCTCAGCATCTTTCGAGATATGATTGACAACGTATACAATATCAAGCTAAGAACTACCTTATCATCGGTGACACTTTGTATCTTCGTGGGGTAGATAATATCTTGCATCATTTCTTGAATCATGAAGGGGCTTAATCTGTTCTTAATGACTTTCATAGTGGGGCTTGTGGTGGTCATCTACCCGGTCTTGTGATAGCCCAGGAAATATTGTGAGCCAATTATTTTCGGTCATCTATTTTTAAATATTATCTCGAAGCATTCAAGAAGTGTCACCCTTGCTAGGTTTTCACTCTGAATATGTACTCGGATCTATCCCCTCTTCACCCGTTCATCACCATCGGTCCCTTCACCAAGTGGGGGGTGTATTTTGTGGATTGCAAAACAACCTCAGTTGGGGGCCATCATCACATTATCAAGGCCATAGAATACTTTACTAAGTGGGATGAGGCCGTGCCTATAGTTAAATCCAATGGTAATACTGCTACATTTTTCATGTTCAATAAAATTATAGTGAGGTTCGAAATCCTGAGTGAGATTGTCACTGATCATCGCAGTCACTTTCAGAACAAAATGATGAAACAATTAGCATCGAAACTAGGGTTTAAACATGGTCATTCTTCCTCTTATTATCCTCAAGAAAATGGACAAGTAGAGGCCATGAACAAGTCTCTCAAGACCATTTTGCAGAAAATTGTTAGCTAGATAAAATCTAACTGGCATCTCATGCTTTACCCTGTGCTTTGGGCATACCTAACCTCGGTTAATACTTCCACTAGTTTTTCTCCATTTCAGTTAGTACATGGTGTGGAGTCGATTATTCCTATTGAATGTGAAATCCATTCTCTTAGAATAACATTTAAGATTCTACCTGACACTTCCGAACTTGAAGAATGGCTTGTATGCCTAGACAACCTAGATGAGTAGCATCAATATGCCTCTATGGCTATTGAAGCGAATAAACGACATGTCAAGGTATAGTATGATAAGTATGTCTATCCTCAGTAGTACACGGAGGGTGACTTGGTCCTATTGTATGACCAAATAAAGGAACCATTGGGGAAAGGAAAGTTCAACCCCATGTGGCACGATCCTTTTATCGTGCGACGTGTATTACAAAAAGGAGCCTACAAATTAGAAGATTATGAAGGGAATATGTTGTCTGAGCATAGGAATAGGATCTACTTGAAAATATATTATTCTTGAGCCCTAAGATTGGGTGTGGATCTTTGTATACTAATGTATTTTATTGTATATATATCTTTTCCTTTGTGTCATTTTCTTTTTTATCAAGTTTTCCCTTGGTTGGAAGATGTCAACAAAGTCTTCTATCTACATAGGATTTACAGACGGTGCTATTCGTCATACACAGAACTTGGCTTCTGTCGCTTGGGTCATTTACTCACCTGAGGGCCAACTGGTTTCTTCATGTGGCATTTGTCTAGGTCCATCAACAAATAATGTGGCCGAATATAGTGCCATTATAGAATTTTTACGTGATGTCGTTTCACATGGTATTCATTCTTTAGAAGTTCGCCTGGACTACCAGTTAGTAGTATGTCATTTGAACAATAATTACCTTATGCGAGACCCTAATCTAATCCAACGATTACTACAGGTATGACTTTTGGAATGACATTTTGATTTTATTACTTATCATCACATACCTAGAAGTTCTAATTGTGTATCTGATGCATACACTAATTATGTTTTAGATTGGAATTTGTCACATAACTGAAGAAAAGAAACAACATTCACCAATGTACACATTGTATTATAAGTAAAGTCGAAGACCAATGTTTTCTATATTTCATCTCTCCAAAAAATGTGGTGTTATAGTACAAAATTGGGGCTCACACCCCCAAAATACATATACAACTAATCAATGCAATAACCATGACATCTACGCCTGTGGCGCTGGATGTGTTCCATGATAACTTAGTACTACATTTACGAGTCATCGAAATAGTTGCATCCAAGTAAGAGGCATGCCTACCACCTGTCACTGCATGCCTCAGATAGATACTCTACTTGAACCATGGGAATTCTTTGTGTCAAATGAGATACGTTTCCCTACACATTTTGAGGCACTCTCTCAGCATCTCCTCCTATTAGCTCATCCCCCCAGTTTCTTCGTTGGTGCCTTAGGAGTCCATCTAGCCTACGGGGAACCACGTTTGAGTAACAATATATGTTTAATATAGTACTTGACATCATCCAAAAAAAAAATCTTTTTTCTCTTTTACAAAAATACAAAAAAATGAAATATTCAAAAAACATTTTCATACCTATGTCTCTGTAGGCAGACCCTGGTGGTAGTGGCATGTCTGAAACTCCTTTGAAGTCCATCCTTGCGTATAGGTAGTCATCCAAAGATATCACCTGCCGACACCACCAGAAGAAGAACTCATCGTTGTAGGGTGTTGGTACCCTACCACCCCCAACCACCTCATCACCTTGGTCCACCATGCCATGGATGGATCACGAGGTCCATGCGGAACAATATCGACTCTAGGGCCCAAGCTTGGAACCTGCTCGAAGAAAAAACTACATAGGATAAACATGAGCCCGAAATTCCTCCTTATACCGTGTTTGCAGTATATGACCTGGCTCTTCATGTTGGCCAATAGTGAGGTGCACCAGTCGTAAACTATGGATCACAAACACTCCAACGAGGCCAACCCTGTGATCTGTGTCAATAATGATCTTGAGACTCAGGTTATTGATCGCTTTGATCAAGAGTTGTCTCCCTACCTTCTCAGTCCCTGCAACACAATGAATGGCTATGTAGTCCTCTATATTCATGTCACTCCCATCTCCCTGGACTTTGAGGTTCACCACCTCACCCCGACACGATAATACTATTAGAAAGTATATGTCCTCTAATTCAATCCTCAATGGTTTCCCATCGAGGTTGAAGGCACCTATATCTAGATCCCAATAATTCACCAACATTTGGAGCAGTCTCACTTGAGCCCTCATGCCTTTGAGAGCCCAAAATTTATATAGCCCACATATTCTTAATGACATTTGGGTCCCCAGATATGTTTCTACTACAACATCAACCTCTTCATTCTCTCTTTCTCTCCACTCTAGCACCATCCTGCAAGTTTAAAATCAATTTTTGAGTCAATATCATTTAAAAAAATTCAACTCACGGACTTGTACACGAGATGCACTTTACACAGTCATGTATAGGGCTTCATATACACAGTCTATTTTGATAACAGTCGCGTATAGGGATGTGTATACATGACTCGATGATCTACAACCCACATATAACCTAATTTCTAATTTACGCCTTAAAATACTCAAGAATTGAAGCCTAAATTAAAATTTTAAACTAATAGAAATGAAGAGAAGGGTAAGAAGACTTACTTGGTCCAGATGGTTGCCAATTCTGTCACTCATAGCTCTCGTAATCAACACTTGAAGATTCAGGGAAATTTGGTCCAAAATGCACTACTTGGGTACAAAATACAAATGGTATAGTAAAATTGGTTATTTTTACTACTGATAGAAAAAATTTACCCACTTTACATAGTTGTTGCTAATATTTTGGCCTAGTGGACTAATAGTGCAGTGGATGGAGTTGGTTTTGGTGGTTTTATCTAGGTATTCTTGTGGTTTCTAGCATCATGTCGCCCATTTGTGATTTTGGCAAGTATTTTCATTGACCAACATATAGGATAGGTCATCACTCGATTCCTGCATTTTTGATTATCCTATGACTATGATCCATATGCCTTAGGTATGAACCCATTTATTAGTGACACCGAACCTTATTTTTGCTGCTAGAAGTGTCGTTATTGAATGGTAGAGACTTACCAAACATGGGTTCCCTAGTTAGAACCTCTATGCCATTCGGTGCCCATGCATATTGTTTTTACTTAAGACTAGGAGTCCCTTATAGCTAATATGAATTTGCATTCAAACCTCATTTCTTACTCATAAGCATGCTAACCTATACCTCTCAGACTCCCAACGATTTTGGCTTAAGCTCTTTTCCAACTCTCTCAAAAAGAAAAAATATTTCTGAGTGAACTTGTCTCTTTCATACTCGTAAATTGGATTTGAAATGACATCTATTTGGTATCAATTTAACCCTTTTTCAAACCAAGTAGACTAAATTTACGGAAAAGACATTCTTTGGAGTTAAGTTGTAATTGCATCTTATTTTCTTTCTTGCAACATTGAGCTTATTTTCAGTTATCGCTTTTTCATTATAATCCTATCACCTCAACAGTTTGCATCATCATCCAGGTAGAGCCTTGTTTATATCCTTTGCAGCTTGACACCCCATACCCCAAGAGGAAACATTCCCCAAAGTGTCCATATCCTGCATGCACCTCCTTGGATTGAGCATATGTATGTTTCACTGTTGGAACTAGTTTCTTACTCGTGACACTTGTTTCCTCCTCTGTATCATAACATTCATTTGACTATGAAAAAACAAAAAACGACGGGCAGGAAAATAATATTATCTCATGTTGGAAGCAGTTGTGTCGCCTTTGAATAGAGAACAAACTTTTGAGTCCAGTTGTCATCAAAATTTTGGATTTAGCATGAACTTAGGAAGTTGATCTTGTTACTTAGAGTTTACTCCTCCGACTGGTTACTCTTCTAGTCCCTATGGAGAGATTGATTGGTGCCTCTTGCATCACAAAGTTTCATCATTAAGTCTATGCTTACATAATCTTCCATATGTCTCTTGCTCTTGTTCAAAAGACGTCTATCAACTTGTGTCAACCATTTCTCAAAACTCTTGACTTTGCATGTTGGCCATGCCCTCAGTGTGTCTTAGAGTTATAATAAGTTGTAGTCCTACCATGCACCCTAGTCCTACTTTCCCTATGGGTAGGTAACCTTGAACCCAACAATTGACATCTCCTCATTGGTCACTAACTGGGGGGTTTCCCTTGTGTTCGATGCCAATAAATCTATTCACACATTGGGATTTTTGCAGTGTATTGGATGCCATTAACCATATTGGTGGTTTCCTTTCCTTTGTCGGTAGTTTTCCTTATTGGATTCTATTCAGAGGGTCCTTTTTCTGCACTACTTGCATCTAGTGCATGTGAAAGACGCACAAGGTCGTTAGTTCATGAACATGTTCTTCATCAAAGTTCCTCCAAATCATCAAGCTACTTCTTTGTACCTCATGTTGACTGATGATATATTCCTTAATGATCTCCTTGCAACGGGTCTCCTTCCATCGAATTCAACCCATATATTCTGTAAACGAGGCCTAGAGTCCTATGACTACCTAGAGGATTGCATTCATTAGTGGAAGGTTCTCTCGCCATCGACAGTTGGGAATACGTCAATGTCTCTTGATCGATGGATTCTTCAAGTGTTCGACATCAACACCTTTATTCACACTTGTAAGAATGTATTTGGTGCCTTTATACCTACTTTCATTATTAGTAGGATGTCTTGTTTTTGTTAACGATATACCTTAATGAATGGTAATCAAATGAAGTCTCATTGTGTTCGACCTCAACTCCCTTATTCACATGATGTATACTTGCAACTTTGATGGATAGTGTAGGTGATATAATATGGGTTGAGGGCTTAGGCCCTCGACCCTTTTTCCACCCAATTGTTACAATACCTAACTTTAAATACAAATCGCACCATAGATAGTTTAAGTAACATTCATTTGGCGTGTTGGTAGTGGAGACTTTGGTAAGGTTTATGGAGGTCATGGGTTGGACCCCCATGGACTCCATAGTTTTGCATAAATTGAACCATTAATGGCCAATGGGAGGCTGTCACATGGAAACCTCTAATTGGATCCCTTGTACCACATGTCAACAATTGATTAGTCCACTTAGATGTAATATTTTCCTAGTCATCCCACCAACTGTCATGCCATGCCACTTGTATGGTCATGTGTCACGTGTCACCCTAGCAATGGTGACATGTGTCACCTTGTTGAATTTTTTCTTTATTTTAATTGAACTTTGACCACTCATATCTTTTTCATATGAAGTTCATTTGAATTACAACGTCGTTAGAATGATAATGATGAACTATATGAAATGAAGTTGTTTTCGTGAACTTTTTAGATGGTCAAATTTCAAGATTTTTTGGGTCCTTCTGGTACTATGTGAGCATTTTGGATCCTCCTATATCTCTGTGAGTGTTCCTGGACCCTCTTGGATCATTGTGTTCCAATTTAACCCATTGGAATTACAAACATTGAGCTAAGTATTTAGATAAGTCCTTTTTAATTCCTTGCCCATAGAACAATTTCTTAGTGGCTATGATCATTTTTGGGTAACCAATATGACCAATATATGGTCTTTTATGTAGTTCATCCATGATTAACCTCTTCAAGTTGTCACAATTCAGGATGTACAACCTGCCTTTGTAGGTTAGCATACCATTACTCATCAGTTGATAATCAACATACTTCAACCCTATGGGTTCTTGTTTGATATATGTCTTTATAGTCTTGAAATGTTCATCTACTTATTGTGCACTTTGAACTCTTTCCTTGAGGTCTCTTTCACAGGTACTTACAATTGCCAAGTGGATCACTTCCATGCTTCTATCGAGGGAATTAACCACTCTATTTTATTTCCCTTTAATGTGTTTTATCTCAAAATGAAATTCATCGATGAGAGCCATCCACCTAGCTTGCCTAAAATTTAATTTGGGATGGTCAAATAAATACCTCAACCCACTATGGTCTGTCATGAGCACAATTTTTTTGTCGAGGAGGTGATGCCTCCATATTTTTAAAGCATGCACTATGGAGCTAACTCCAGGCCATGGGTCACATAATTTATTTCATGTTTATTCAATTTTATGGATTCATAACATATTGCATGGTCTTCCTGCATGAGGAATCCTTCGAGTCTTTCCTTGCAGGCATTGGTGCACACAAGAAAATCCTTGTTTTGGTCTACAATTTTCAGCACTAGGTAATTGGTTAAGACGTGTTTCAACTACTAGAATCTTTCCTCACACTTTGGTGTCCAAGAAAATTTAACTCCCTTTCTTTGTAGAGAGGTAATTGGGTGACCAATCTTGGAAAACCATTTTATGAATCTCCTATAGTATCATGATAGGCCCATAAAGGATCTAAAATAAGTTACATCTTTTGGTGTAGGCCAATCCATAATGGCCTTGATCTTATCGGGGTTAATTTCCACCCCTTTATCAGAGATAACATGGCCCAATTAGTGGACTTCCTTTTGGAAGAAGTCACACTTTCTAAGCTTTGCCTAGAGCTTGCGATGTTTTAGTACTTGAAGTACTAAGTTGAGATATTCCTCATGCTCTTCCCCGCTCTTTGAATAAATTAGGATATAATAAAAGAAAAATAAAACAAATCTATCCAAGAATTTGTTGAGTATGCTATTCATCAAGCACATGAAGGTGGTTGGTGCATTGGTAAGCCCAAATGGCACCACCACAAATTTGTAATTCCCATACATTGTCCTAAAGGTCGTTTTGTGGTTGTATTCATCCTTAATTTAGACTTGATGGTACCCATATCTCAACTCAATACTGGAGAATATTGTAGCACTCCTTAACTGGTCAAATAAGTTGTCAATTCTTGGCAAGGGATACTTATTCTTAGTTTTCATTTTGTTAAGTTGTATTTAGTCTATGCACAACCTGGGCATGCCATCCTTCTTCTTCATAAACAAAGTTGGTACTCCCCAAGGAGACATACTAAGATTAATATAAACCTTATCTAACATTCCATTCAGTTGCAATTTTATCTCAACTAGCTCTAGGGTACTCATCCTATAAGGTGATATTTACATTGACACCACTCTAGGTACCAGTTCTGTTGAGAAATCAATGTCTCTTCTTGGAGGTAGACCAGGTACCTCTTCAGGAAATGCATATTTTTATTCTCTCAGTATAGGATGGTATTCTAGGATTGGTTTATGGTCCTCAACTAAGTTAAGTACTTGTATTTCATAAAAGGGACATCCTTTTCTGCAATAATTCTTCATTTTAAGGGATGACATTTGTCTCACTGAGATAGGATTTTTAATTCCTTGTAGGGTTCTTCTCTTCCCTTCCTCGTCTTCATAGTCTAAGGTTTTATTATAATTGTCCAACCTGGCTTTGTGGGAATCCAAAAAATTCATATGAATCAACATGTCACAATACCCTAAGGGAAGTATGTTTAGGGTTTCTTGGGTATACATCCCATTCATAATGAATTGGCATGTTGCTATGACCTCTATTACCTTTCCTTTTGTTCTAGTGGCTATATGCACCATCCATGGTTTAGCATGTTTTACTTGTGGTAATTTACATTTCTCAACAATTTTAGGAGAAACATAACTCAAATTAGAACCAGGTTCAATTAGAATAGAAATAATATGGTTAGCTATCATACCCTCCATTTCCACCACTGAGGCTTATTGGTCTTCTTGTGTATTATCTAAGGCTACATGGATTTTTGGTATAGTCCTGGACACATCATCAACTATGGTAGCCTCTTAGAAATTGTATACTCTCCTACTATCTGTATGCCTATGAGGGCAGTCCCTAAAAAAATGTTCTTCTCCACAACCCCAACATTTCAGTGGCTCTTTCTTTGTACACTCAGTCCTTCTCAGGGCTGATCCAAAGGTTTTGTTTCCACTCTGAGATGGAAAGTTATGTTGATTCACACTTTTAGTAGGAAGGATCATCCTAGAATTCTTCCCGTAATTATTAAACCTTGAGGGTTTAACACCCTTCTTATTTAATCCCATTTTATTTTTCTTCTTCCAGTCCTTGGGATATTTTCCCTTGTGGTTGAATTGTTCATAACAATACCTAGCTTTCCTAATGGCATATTCCAAGGTCTTAGGTTCATCAAACCGAATTATGTTTCAGAAATATTGAGGCAACCCACTAAGGAATCGTTGCATCTTCATATTTTCTTCCTTTATATAGGGCACATACCTCAACAACTCCATAAATGTGTTGATGTATTCATCTATGGTGATATATCCTAGTTTGAGTTCATAGAACTCCTTAGTACTTTCGTCATAGTACCTTTCAAACATGTAATTCTTCTTAAAGTATTTTTCAAATTTTCCCTAAGACAAATCCTTCTCACGGATTCCCTTTACATTTCTAAGATCCTCCCACCAGATAGAGGCCTTTTCATTTATGTTAAATATAGTTATTCGAGATTTCAAATTTTTAGAGTAGTTATGAACTTTGAAATACTTCTTTGGGATAAGTATCCAAGCTTGTGTTTCTTCCCCCTTTTTTATTTCTTCATAAAAAGTGGGTGGCTTGGATTTCTTAAATTCTTCAGGGTTACCACCCTTGGAGTTCTTCCTATTCTTTCTTTTCCTCTGATAATGTGAATCAGTCTCACTACTAGATAGTTCCTTGGATATTTATGCCCCTTCACTAGAGGAATCTTTAGATGAGTCTTTTTTTTTGGCATGCCTCTTGGTTCCATGCCAAGACTTATTTGGAGTGTGTCTCCTTGCACTACTACTTTCAGGACCATGACTATGTATCTCAGGTAGAATATGCGTTTTCTCGGGCTGGTGTTTGTCCACATTACTGGTTTCTAACCCATGTCATAAATATATTTGTATATCTGATAGAATTTGCAGTAGGAATGCATTTAATTAAAAAACAATTCCTGCTCTTTCATCAGCGTGTCATTATCGACCTTAAATATTTGCATCTCTACCATGATACTTCTCGTAGTATCATCTAGATTTGGAGGGGTTTCTATTGCTCTCCTTTCATTAGATTCTTCTACTTTGTTACGGGAGCTCTCTCCCTATTCAAGATGTGTCACCATCCTTTCACTTATAGCTTGTATGGAAGGTCACTGACTGGTTAAGTGATGATGATCAACAATTTCTGTTATATCATTATCTTCCATATTATAAACAACATAGGAGATTTTTATAAAAGAAAATAGCTTCATCATTAAACATATAACAACAAAGCACATTTCATTTTTATTCATGAAGGGAAGCATATAGTCTCATGCCTTTTTCCAGTAATAAGGTTTAAAATAAATCCTCATGAATAATAATGTAGGGACATTATCGGTCTTGAGATTTTGGGTGTTGATTTGTTTGCACAATGAAATTTGTCGAATTCATATGCTAGGTAAAATAGTGACTTAGGAACCATTATATCAAATGTTGATTTAATATTCATCGTTGGATTGTGACATCCATGGTCCAATTCTTGGTGGTTAAGTTATAATCGTAATTGTTGATCACGGTCGGATCAATGATCCTCATAATTATATACTATGGAAACATAGCCATGGATCATATGTAAGGATGAACAATTCATATTAAAAGAGCCCACTTAAGTTACACATGAGTTGATATAAGGATACTCCACACTAGTGGTTTTAGAATATCCACTAAGGGACATGTGATGGTCAATAAACCCACAACAATGCTCTTGAGTGAGGTTTTATTGCCACCTCCTGACCTCCCACTATGCTACAGGAAAATACCTCTTGGTGAACGTGGTAAATCACTCAAATACTTAAGCGTTTGGTTATATGTCTAGTAATTATTAGGCCCTTATGAATAGGGTAGGGTAGCATACCCTCCCCCTTATAAATTTCTAATAAAATTTATTTGAATATTTCATGATCACTAGCAGGCCAAGTGTAGTTTCCTTCTCCGATACCACTTTGTAACAAACCCAACCTCCTAATTAGAGTTTAAGGGAATGGGGTATACAAATTTCATTCCTTTAATCCATATTAGAATTTCCTTTCGATAGAACCATCCTTTTCTCATCAAGATATTTCTAATGAATGTATTTTTTCCCAAAACTGAGCTATGGATTGAAAGTTATGGCTTCTCAAACTTTTTTTTAAACCTCATTGACTAGTGCCATGTCATCACCATGTGGCATCCATGTTGCTACCTATCCAAAATGTTAATCGATGTGGCACAACTGTGGTTCCGATGTGGCATTGACCACATAGTTTTTTGAACCCTGGTTTCAAATCCCATAGAACCTCTAGTCACCGTCATTGGGATTTTATTTCCATGAGTCACAAAGACTCAACCACAAGTTCCAACGATGATCCACTAGTCGAGATTACTCTAGATCCAACGGTCCATGTACCTCTCATCCAACGACTCTAATTGAGTTGACAATTAAAAAGGGCTCGACACTTAATTCTCACTCTTCCACTCTTCTATACTATGAAAATATTACACCTGGATCAAGGGACCAGATTCTCTAGACCACAGATCCAATGATCCTTGTTGCATCATTGAATGCTTCCATCATTGTCAATATTATTACCAAACACCTAACAACCAACACCTAACCTTTCCAATACATTCCATCTACGACGAATGAAAATCCAATAGTCTGGACCTAACAGGGCCCAACCTTGACCTTGTGAAAAACTAGGTGTCGACATCTATTGTCCTCTAGATGTGTTGGCATGCCGCACTACTCATGACAACATCATCCATTTCTATAAACTATAAGGGGTTATTTGGAAATCCACAGTGGATATTAACTCTAAATCACCACCAATTAATGAATCTCATTACATAACCAATGCCTTCATCATAAAAAACGTTCTTAACCACCACATAGCCTTGTTTACCTTTCAAAATTCAATGAAAGACCCTGATATTCTTGGATTTTCACCTATGCGTGCCAAATCCTCTTAACACATGGCATCATCTCTGCATGACATGTGGCATCCATATTTCCCATAGAATATTCTCCATAGGTTCCAAATCACCATGACACATGGAACTCATGGTAAGGATTTGGTGTGAGTTCATTAGGTCTTCTAGTCCCCCTTTCTCGTATGACCCTAGGGCTTGGGTGATTCCTAGAGAAACACATGTCACCCCATGACACACTGGTGATACACATGGAACTCACTCCATGTCATTACCATCCCCTCACTATTCCAAAATACCATGGCATAACCACTACTCGACACGTAGACCTACATATACCAACTCACAAGGGGTGAACCCTATGGCAATCTTCCAAGTTGTATTATATGTACACACAACTTCAACCAACATATTTTCCCAATATTTCTTATGCGAGGTGACTATCCCAGTGAGAATATTTTCCAATTCTTTGTTCATCACTCTACTTGTCCATTTTCTTGAGGGTGGTAGGTGGAAGATTTGTTATGGTGTATCTTGATCAATTACATGATATTTTCAATGATATTTGAGGTGAACTAGGGGCCCTGATCTATCACTATCTCTCTTGGGAATCCAAATCTAGAAAATATGTTTTCATGTAAGAATTATGCTACCTTCTATTTAGTTACATTATTCATTGTATTTAACTTTTCCCATTTTGTCAAAAATCAGTTCACACTAGGATGTGATTCTTATGGTTTGAAGGAGGGTCAATGGGAACTAGAAATTATATGCCCCATTTGTCAAGGGTTCCAATGAAATCTTGGGTCGCAATGACATCTCATCCCTCTTGGTAGGTTTTCCCATCCTTTGAGACTTAATAGAATGTTATACATACTACTGAATATCCTTATGGATAGTATGTCATTGGTATCTTGTTTGTAGTATCTTGTAAGCTATCCTATTTTCATGATAATGGACTCCACAAGGCTAACCATGACATGCATGGAGGATTCTCATTAGGAAACTAGGGGGTTTAAATGGAGATGGAAAAGAGATGCTCATTAGGAAAACTATAATCTACAACCTCATTATCTGTAGTATGGGTTAGCCTTGATAGAAAATATGCAACAATATTTTTCTTGCCAGGTTTGTCAAGTATTGTTAGATAAAATTATTGCAACAATAAAGGGCATCTAATTTTCCTATGACTAATATCATATTTTTTCATTAAATGATTGATGGAAACATGGTCCATATGCACAAAAACTAGGTATCTAATGACATTGTGTTTGAATTTGTTAATGGAATATACAACCGCACAAAATTCTTTCTCAGTCACAGTATAATTCAACTCCACTCCAAATACATTTTTTCTGATAAAGTAAATCACAAAGGGTGTTTTGTCTTATTGTTGGCTTATGACTACCCCTAATGCATTGTTAGATGCATTTGTATGAATGTGGAATGGAATATTCCACTTGGGAACTTGCAATACAAGGGTTGAGATAAGATTTATCTTATTTTTTCAAAGGTTGTTTGGAACTCTTCTGTCCAATAGAAGTCAATGTCCTTGGATATCAATGTGAAGAAGGGTGAGGCTAGTTTGATAACATATTTAATAAACCTCCTATAGAGGATATTTTGATAACATTCATTGTAGGAGAATCCTTCTTCTTTCTTTTAAGCTTCTTAACGAATTCCTCTTTAATGATTTTTTTGTAAATAGGGACATTCTTAATAACTTAGAGGAGAGGGATATTGAAACATAAGTTTTTGAGTTATCATAGGAGGTCATTTTATGAGGAGGTGTAAGACTTCTTGGTGACTATCTTTTTAGGAGAATGTGGAATTGATTCAAGAATAGGTTATTCTTGTGGAGAATATTCATCTTTCTCAAAGCTTGTATCTTCTATCGGTTATATAATGAGAGGAGGTATTTTCATTACCTTCCATGATCTTATATTGATACCTTTAAGATCCATACCTTTAGTTTGCAACCCAAATCTCCACAAGTAAACTAGTCAATAAAAAATTCAGCAACATAACATTCATCCAACAATAGGGTACTTTATCTCTTCCTCACCATTCCTTTTATAGGAAATATTTCATTGACATATGTCCTCTCATGAATAAATAAACATTTTTTAATAAAATTTAATTAAGGATTATTCATCCACACCACATGTCACACTCTCCTCAACTCGCATATGTTAATTCCCTTTTTATTTTAATTAATTAGACATTTTCCCTCACATTCCCCAATTTGTTCCTATTTTTTTATCTTAGTTGTCTCTTAGTTCCTCAATCCCTCCTTTATTGTATCCCCTAACTAAAATTCATTTTGATTTTGATTAGGAGTCTTCTATTCATCATGTATTTATTTTCTTTTATTTAAAAAATATTTTTTATTATTTTCATGCACACATGTGCACATACCCAATTTTTATTCTTATTTTTTCTTTTACTTAATTTACTAGTTTAAATCCCTTATTCCCATTTAATGTTTTATTTGGTCCACCATATTAAACTTAGACTCTTGTTAGTTTTCTAGTTTATAATTAATTAATTAATTGCATGCTCTATTCTAACAAAATCTAAACATTTTATTTTATTTTCTAGGCCTTCTAAATTTTTATTGACTCACAATTTTTATTATGCGACGTGACCTTCAAGACTCATTTCCATGCTCCAAGGGTTCCACTCACCATTGAATAGTTTGGAAGTTTTTTCAAACACTTGGAGTCAACACTCCACTGGTCGACCTTGTGATAGACTAAGGGATTTTCTAAGGAATAGGGATTTTGCCTTATTGGGTGCCCCTTAGAATTTTTCATGAGTGACTATCTTAGTCTGCCCTCACAACATCGTGGACCTCTTGAAATGAGGTAATCATTAAACTTTATTTTAGGTCATGGAGGGAGTGCTAGTAGGCTATGCCAGGGATGCTGCCACACCTCTCCCTCATTTTTCTAGTTCCTGTGTATGACCCCTTTACTCCATATGTGAGTCAAATTAGCAAGAGCCACCAAGCCTGCATTTGCTGACAAAAACAATTTCAATAATCCATATACATGAGATCCATATAGAATTCATCATCAAGGATATATGCGTATATATAAAATATGCAAACAAAAATATAAGTCCACTCCCTGACTAAATTCAAAGTCCAAGTAAGTTTGTTTATGCCATCCACATCCTCAACCTGTCACGTTTCCTACACACTCAGGAAACCTCATTGTAATACCTAACAATATATACATCTAGAACAACATAACTGTCAATGCTCATTACAATATTGTTGATATTATGGTAGTTGTGGGAGGTATTTACTTCCACGTGTAAACCTGACGAGATTAGAATATTCTGGGAAGCAAGACGAAACCCTAAATTAGTTGGCTAATAACCCTAGAAGACAAGTCGACTCAAGAGGATAATTTGTATGAGGTTATTAGCCTCCAAGACAAGAAGTCGGCTAAAGGAAACATTATATACTAAGTAAATAGGCACCCAGAATGAGAAGTCGGCCCAGGCAGTTTTCCAGTTTTAGTATAAATACAGGAGGCCAATATTCATTCTGGTAGGCATTCTCAGAACTGTAGAAGCAACACTTGTGCGCACTGCAGTTGGCCAGTTTGTGCGCAAGTTTGGATGAGAGTTGTCGTTGAAGCTGCTACAGCTAGAAGATTTTGGTTTTCACCTGGACTCTCTCTTGGTTATGGTTTGGACTCTCTGATCAGCTCTTGTTACTGATATTTGGTGTGCTATCCTTGGAGAGAAGTGCGCTATCTTGTTTGGCTATCTAGCCTAGGGTTTTCTTTCGAAATGATTCTCTGTCAAGGTTAAGGTGCTCGGGGGTGGCTTCGGCCTATGGTTGGGTGAAAATAGTGATATTTTCTATGGTTCAACGAGAACATTCATTATATTCTAATAAGTATAACTCATAATCAAAGCATAAGCATATAAATCAAACTAAAAATCATAATGTACCAATTTTTATATCGGATCACTTGCTCGCAAGTGTCCTAAAATAATAAGTCAATGTTATAATGTGATCAGTGGAAATGGATGTTACATACTCCCCCTCTTGTTTTAAACATTCTCCCAAAGTTTGTACTGTCTAAAATGAAAAAAAAAACACAACTAAAACTAATCTATATATCCAACTATCAAAATAAATAAGGAAACTATTGACACATCTCATATGCATCCTCCCATGTCGCAGAATGTGGAATATAGCTGTCCCACTGGATGTTGACTTGATCGAATATTCGACGCCATAGTTGTTGAGTGCGATGGTCCAATATGTCGATCGACTCCGATATGAGATCCCCCTCATCCAATACCTGCAGAGTACTCATGTCTATAACATGTGACAGATCTGAAATATAATGTCACAAAATAGATACATGAAACACAACATGCATATGCCTCAAAGAATTAGGCAAGGCTAGTCAGTAGGCCATAGGTCCTTTCTTTTCCACAAATTATAAAGGTATAAAAAACCTTGGAGAGATTTTCTCACCCTTTCCAAACTTAATCAAACTCTTATGCGGTTTCACCCACAAAAATACTTTATCACCAACCTCATAACTGTGGTCTATACGATGCGCATCTGGATAACTCTTTTGTCGGTCTTGCGCTTCTTTAATCCTTTGTCTTAGGGATTGCATATAATATTCCATTTCTTGGATCACTTCTAGTCCTACCGGGACCCTATCCTCTAGTCGATCCGAAATCATATGTGTTCAACATGGTTCTCCGTAAAGAAACTCAAAAGGTGCCATCTTAATCGTACTCTGATAACTCTTGTTGTATGAAAACTCTACCAATGGAAAAAAATATTCCCAATGTTTCTATTGATCCATCACATACATCCAAAGCATATCCTCTAAAATTTAATTTGTTCTTTAAGTTTTTCCATCCGTTTCAGGGTGATATGCCATACTAAAATTCAATTATGTTCCCAAAGTCTCCTCGAAAATAGTTCGAAATCGTCCTATGAATACTGATCCTCAATCAAATATTATCTTCCTTGGTACACCATGTAATATCACAATATCACTAACAAAAACTCTAGCTATGTCTAGTGCCTAGTTTGTCGTTCAAACTGGAATAATGTGTGCACTCTTCATCAAAGTGTTAATGACTACAAAAATATAATCATTTCTCCTTTCCATCATGGGAAATCCAACAAAACAATCCATCGAAATGACTTCCCATTTCGATTCAGGAATCACATGTGGCTATAGCAATCCCGTTGGATATATATGTTTATCCTTCACTTGCTGACATTCAAGACATCTCACCACATAATTAACTATATATGTCTTCATACCCTTCCAAAATAATAGTGGTTTAAGATTTTCCTTCATCTTCATGTAATCTGAAAATGGGTAGAACTCATGCACTACTTGATCTGTACTGAAAATATCATAAGTTTCAACACCACTTTCCTATTACAAGAATATTTATTAACAGTTCTTATAGCATGGAAGTGAACTGAACCAAACACATAAGATGAAGAACATAACTTGCATAATCATACATGAGAAAATGGAATCACATGAAAGAAGTAATAATATCCATACAACAATGATTGTCTCTGGGTCCACTTCCAACCAGTGAGACCGCTCTTATAAAATCTTAATAATAGTTGAAAGTATAAATAATATAGCTTTACATTACAAGAGTTGAAGACACCCTTTGAATCTGCTTCTTTGATGTACAAAATGACATCACCCTTGCAATCCTCTCGAAAAACTTAGAAGGATGAGTATAATATTGACTATGTTTGGTCAGAGTGCCTCAGACGCCCCTTGACACATGAAACAAGGAAATGAGATGAAAATACACAGCTTGGATGTTGAAAAAAACCTCAAATATGAACTCTGTGTGGAAAATGGTTTATAAATTACTATAAACACGATTATGTTTTTCTAAAGTGCCTCAGACTCCCTTCAGCACGCAAAACAATACATACAATCCTTAGCTATCCCAAAATTTGTGCCAACATAAAGGACCTAACACAAGAGTTCTTGGCACAAAATGCTGGTGTGTTCTCTCAACACAAGAAGAACTTGCACATAAGTTGTGTGTCTCTCACACATAAGTTGTGTTTTTACAATGGTATTGGTACCCCTTTTTATAACCCAAAGGGCATCTTTGTGGTTATATTTTTATATAATTACATAACAAAGAGAGTTAATTTAAAACTCTTAAAATAACCCACTTGAGTGAGGAAGTTGGCATCTTAGCCATACGTACCAATGGCATGCGGTCTTGTTTTGGTAAGCCATTTAAAAATGACATATAGTTTAAGCAAGCATATTAATAGTATAAAACAAACCCATAAAAATAGGGCTCGAGTGCATGACTTAAAATCCAGTTAATCCAAAGTTCGTGGAATCATAAATATCGTGGCATAATATATGTGTGCATGTGTTTAAGTGGTTTTTTTGGGGGTTATATATAGTATTTAATATTTAATATATGTACTATATATATAACATGGTAAAAGAAATCAACCCTCATGCTGCCATATACGTGGAGCCCCATGAATAAAGGATATAATATTATACAGCCTGAGTGGGCCTAATGGTTAAGAACATGTGTTTCCTCTTAAGAGGTCATAGGTTCAAATCCAGAGGGGGGTAGGGT
>ML787914.1:348536-380339 GCA_009831015.1 Picea engelmannii | reverse complement strand
TTCAATATGAAGTTAATGCAGATCTTGGATAGAATTGAAAATAAATTGGATAAGGATAATGTCTCAAGAAAATCAAGAAGTCATAGGTCTCTTGAAGAGAAAGGAAGATCAAGGAGTGGTAGAAGACATCACCATCACTCCCAAAGACATTCCAATAGGAGAGAACACATCATATCAAGTCCATATCCTATCAATAAGCATCATAATAGTTATGGGGTGCATGAATTAAGAGGATAAATGAACAATATCAAACCTCCTACCTTTGATGGAGAGCACACGAAATATGAAGATGTTGAGACCTGGTTGTTGGGCATGAGAAGATATTTCCAATTGCATAATTATTCTTCTCATGAAGAAGGGAAAATTTCTATCTACCATATTAAAAGAAAGGAATCCATGTGGTGGGATCGGTGTGTGTGAGTGAAGCACATAAGAGAGAAGAATGTTACATGGAAGGAATTCAAGAAGCATTTTGAGAAGAAATACTTGACCAAGAGGTATTATGACAAAAAGATGAAAGAGTTATTTGAACTCAAACTAGGCACATGACCATTGATGAGTATGAAAAAAATGTTTTTGAACTGTTGAAGTATGCCTCCCTCATCAAATATGATATGGTTAAGATACATAGATATTTGAGTGGGCTACCATATTTCTTTAGTGATAAAATTCACTATGACGATCCTAAAACTTTGGAGGAGACCATAAGGTGAGCCAAATGCCTATATGATCAACATAAAGGAAAACCTAATTTCCAAAAAACTTGGGAGGACAAGAAGTTTAGGATGGAACAAAGGAACAAGGGGAGCAAGCCACTCTTCTTCAGAAATAGTTCTCTGGGACAACAAACCCCTAGAGAGCCTAGAATGACTGAGACATGTGGGCAAAGGCAAAGGAAGCCACCTATTCAATGTTTGGGTTGTAAAGGAGATCATATGTATACAAATTTCCCTCATAGGAGTGAAAACTACAGAGCTTTCCACAATGTACAACAAGTTGAAACAATGGAGGACATGGGTAGACGTGTTCCAAGGATATATGCATCCCTGGACAACAAGAAAGAAAAGTTTCAATCACACATGATTGAAGTAGAAGAAATGATCAATAACCATGCCTTTACTATTTTAATATATTTAGGAGCTATTCATAGTTACATAGATCCTAATGTCGTGGAGAGATTTAAATTTGCAAGAAACAAGCATGAGAAATCTTGTTTGGTGCAGTTGGCTACAAGAGGCAAGAGAAACATTGTTGAGCTGTTTAAATCATGTCCATTGGACATGAATGGGATAAGTACCAAGGCATATTTGAACATCCTACCCTTGGGTTCATATGACTATGTAATTGGTATGGATTGGTTAGACCAACACCATGTTGTCTTAGACTATCATAACAAGACATTTACTTGCCTGAATGAGGAAGGGAACCCAAGAACAGTCCAAGGAATTCCCAGGGCAATTATTGTCTGAGAGATATCAACAATGCAACCGAAGAAGTGTTACAGGAAGTGATGCCAAATATTTTCAACTCATATGGAAGAAACACCTAAGGATTAGGTGTCAAATATTGAGGATCATGCAGTCCTGAAACATTTTGAGGATTTTTTCAAGGAGATACAAGGAATACCCCCAAAGAGAGATATTGATTTCTCTATAAACTTAATTCCTGGAGCATCTCCAGTATCCAAGACTCTCTACAGGATGAGTACACCATATTTGAAGGAACTGCAAATGTAGCTTGAAGAAATTATGAAGAATGGGTATATACTCCCAAGTGTGTCAGCTTGGGGTGCCCTAGTTTTATTTGTAAAGAAGAAGGAAGAGACATTGAGACTGTGTATTGACTTCATACAATTGAACAAAGTAACTATAAATAATAAGTATCCTTTTCTCAGGATTGATGATCTCAATTAAAGGATGCAAGGATATTCTCAAAGATCGATCTCAGGCCAGGATACCATCAAGTAAGGATCAAAGATGAAGACATCAACAAGACTTCCTTCAAGACAAGGTATGGTCATTACGAGTTCACAATGGTGCCATTTGGGTTATCAAATGCACCAACTTTTTTCATGTGCTTAATGAATGGTTTTTTTCGGGAATACTTAGACAAGTTTGTCATTTCCTTTTTGGATGACATCTTGTATATTCCAAGTCAAAAGAAGAACATGAGAATTGCTTGAGGATGGTGTTACAAGTGTTAAGATATCACCAGTTGTATGCCAAATTGAGCAAGTGATCATTTTATTAGAACCAAATTCACTATTTGGGGCATATCATATCCGAAGAAGGGATAGCAATGGACCCTAAAAATATTGAAGAAATTAAAGGGTGGAAACCACCTAAGAATGTGATATAATTCAGATCATTCATGGGTCTAGCTAGATACTACAAAAGATTCATTGTAGGGTTTTCAAGGATTTCTCATCCAATCACTTCCTTTCAAAGGAAGGGGGCGGAGTTTCAATGGACAACATAATGTGAAAGGAGCTTCCAGAAATTGAAGCAGTTGTTAACCAGTGCTCCAATTATGAGAATTGCAGATCTTAATGAGGATTTCATGTTTTGCAGATATGCATGCAAAGAAGGACTTGGTGGAGTCCTCAGTCATAATGGTTTTGTGGTATGTTTTGAATCTATAAAATTGAAAGAGCATGAAAGGATATATTCCACTCATGATCTGGAGTTGGAAGCCATAGTACATGCCTTGAATAAGTGGAGGCACTACCTCATGGGAAATAGGTTTGAGTTGAGGAAAAACCATAATGGTATGAAATATCTATTTGATCAACCAACTCTAAATTCCAGACAAAGTAAATGGTTAGAGTTTCTCTGTGAGTATGACTTTGATATCGAGCACATCAAAGGAAAAGAGAACAAAGCGGCTGATGCACTCAACAGGAGAGTGCATGAAATGTGTTATACAACCATTATCATGTATCAAACTAATATTAAAGGCATGATTTCTGAGGCTACAAAAGAATATTTGCAGTACATGGAGATAGAAAAAAAATTACAACAAGGTAAAATGAAACAGAAGGTTGAAGATTATAAATTGGGAAATGATGAAATTCTCTTGTACAGGAACAAAATCTATGTATCCAATTCTCATGAAATGAGTAGTATGATATTGAAAGAGATGCATAATGTACCTTATGCTAGACACACAAGATATCAAAAAACCATAACAATTGTCAAGAGCCAATAATATTGTTCAGGCATCAAGAGGGAAATTGTTGAGTACATTGCTAAATGTCTAGAATGTCAAAAGGTCAAGGTTGAGCATAGACACCTAGTTGGGTTGTTGCAACCATTTCCCATTCCTGAGTGGAAGTGAGAAGTGGTGTCAATGGATTTCATCACCAAATTTCCCAGAACAAGAAAGCATCATGATTCTATCATGGTGGTGGTGGACAAGCTTATTAAAGATTCCCATTTCATTCCAATGAAGATTACTCACAAGGAAACCAATGTTGCTGATATTTATATGAGGGAAGTAACAGGCTTTCATGGCATACCCAAGACTACTGTGTCTGTCAGAGACCCAAATTTCATCTGAAAGTTCTAGAATGGATTATTCAAAGGGTTCAAAACAAATATGAACTTCAATAGAACTTATCATCCCGAGTCTGATGGGAAAACATAAAGGATGAACCAAGTGATAGAGGATATGCTAAGAATGTACATGATGGACAAACCATCTAAATGGGAAGACTATATACACTTGGTATAATTTTCTTACAGGTAATGGGCACCAAGCATCTCTAAAGATGAGCCCATTTGAAGCACTTTATGGAAGAAAGTGAAACACACCAATAAGCTGGGAAAACCCAGCTGATAGAGCAGTGGTTGGGCCAGAGTTTCTCAGGGAAATGGAAGAGAAGATGTCAAAGATAAAGAAGAATTTAAAGGATGCTCAAGACAAGAATAAAAGCTGTGCTAATAAGGGTAGAATTTACAGAGAATTTTATATTGGTGATCATGTGTTTCTTAAAGTGAAGGCCAATAGAAGTTCTGTGAAGTTGGGAAACTGTTCCAAATTGGCAGATCATTACTATGGGCCTTTTGAAATCCTAGAAAGGATTGGGCCTGTAGCTTATATGCTTGCATTACCTTCATCTATGACCATTCATAATGTATTCAATGTATAATTTCTTAATAAATATATACCTGATGCTCATCATGTTATTGATTGGAATGTGATTCAGGTGGAGAAAGAAGGTGCTTTTCAAGTGCATCTAGTATGCATTATGGACTAGAAAATAAAGCAAATCCAAAATTGATCCATAGGGATAGTAAAGGTCCAATGGACCTAGTACGGTCCTAAGGATGCAACGTGGGAGCATGAAGAGGCCATGTGGGTAGAATACCCACATCTTTTTGAATATTTTTTAAAATATTGTTGTAATATCTAAATATGATGCACTGAGGACAGTGCATAAATAAGGGGAGGGGATTGTAATACCCTAAGGTTGAGCCCTTGTTGAATTGTAATTATTTTTATAAGCTGGTGAGACAGGTGATTATAAGCTAGGAGGCTTATGTGATGATTAGGCTAGAGAGCCTAGATGCTAAGTCTAGTGAGACTATTTTTGTATATGTAAATACTCATATCATTAATATAAATACATCGTTGCGTGTAGACCGACCACAAAGAAAGAGTTATGGGGAACTAAGCTCCACTATGTAGGTAAAGGGAAGGGGCTAAGAGGATAGGAAAAAGGGCTAAGCTAGAGGGCTTATCTCTAAGGGAATTATATTATATTATTATTTCCTAAAGACTAAGGTTTGGGAAATAACTGAAGTTTTCTTAAGTTCCTATGGGAAGGGGAATGAATGATAAGTGGAGCTCATGTAGCTTCATGAAGACAAGTGTATGATTTGGGAAATGCAATTTTATGTGGTGAAATTAGTTCGTTGTGGGGGTTCACTCTTCCATTCTTTCCATGCTTCCCACAGTTCATGGACTCACACACTGAACCATCCTCTCCATCACTGACCTCTACAACAATCCTACAAGCTATGAAACCTACAAATCCTGTGAAGCTAACCCGTTTTAATCCTATGAAGCATATCACAACTATACAGTTCCTGTGCCATATTGCACCCCAGCCATTTTTTTTTGCTTCCCATGCTTTTTTTTGGACTAGTGTGGCTTATTGTCATTACCAGAGCCCATACCCTTTTTTTTTGTTGTTATTACCCTAACTGGATTTGCTGGGGAGATGGATTGAAGAAGTCGGTTGTTAGGCCTGTGAGAAACTCTCTCCAGGTGAGAGAGGTTGTTGTGGAAGTGATTTTCCTAGAGGGAGCCTCACGACAGTTGTAGTGCTCTGAGACTTCTTTTCCGGCTTGTTGTTGAAGCCCTGGAAGGGGTGTGGGACAACCAAAGAACTGTCGAGCAGAGAAGAGGCACACTCCCTAGGGTGGGACAAGAATGTGGGGAATGAGGGACTATAAGATGTGGATGTGAGGGGACTCCTGGGGACACAATACTTCCTGGAGACCTTGTAACCTCATCCCAGCCTAGGATTCCCTTTACTCTGGGTGGATTTTAGTCCCATCTCGGGGGTGACCCACTGTTGATAGCTTGGAGCAGTGTGGTCTAAGGATGGGGGGTTTGTGGAAGGTTTGTAAATAGTTGGTGTCCTTCTTAAATAGATACATACTCTTTATATATGCTTAATTTCATGTTGTATGTTACACATGTGTTTATTTACTGTATGTGTCTACGTACTTCTGTGTATGTTAACATAAAGTAGATGTTTTATTTTAATTTATTAAGTATGATATTTTTCGCATATGAAAGTGAGTCTTTCTATGAGTTGGCATGGCCCGACCTTGGGTTCACTAGGGATGCTACAAATGAGCTTGAAAAAAGCATAATTGTAGTAGCATGGCTTGACTTGAATGGTTGGGTGTGTTAAAAATTGGTATGAGAGCATGAAATATTTTCAGTGGCATGCCCCGGCTTGGGAGCCAGAGGATGTTACAAATTGGTATCAGAGCCCATGGTTTCAACAATAAACCTGGATGGGCCATGTATGAGTAAATTGAAGTTACAGAGTGTCAGAAGGGTGCTGAGAAAACACTTGGATGCTATTTGAAAGATCTGGAGGTGTGGTAGATAGGGAAGCCACAATAACTGTCAAGAATACAGGTCCTATGGGTTTATCATGGTGCCCAAAAGTCTGTCTATCTGGTGTCTGATGCTGCGACACTCTAGGTGGTGCCTATCCTGTCTTCCTCAAAGGAGTCACTCCTTGATCCCCATTGTTCAATTATTCTTCAGTAATGATATCCTTCTGAGATACATCGTGTAAAGTATGAGGCATTAATATCCTCACCTTAACACGTATGTTGAAGTTGAGACCGAACACAAACTTGTTAACCTTTAATTTCTCAGTGTTCATATGTGGAGCATATATGAGTAGCGATATGTACCTAGCCTCAGTGTTCAAATAACAATAAAGGTGGTTACAATTACTATGAGTCCTAACACCCAAACAACAAGAGGCAATTTCATGTGTCAAGGAGTCATGATAACCTTGAACATCGTAACAATTTAACCAGGCTCCCAAGGAGAGTCCACGCCTAACTGAGAAGGGCATGAAGAAAGAAAGACATGACAGTTAGTTAACTGAGAATAACCCAAAATGCCTATCTATTCTTCGCTCAACTGTTAAACTGTCTGTTAATGAGATATGAAGGTGCATGGTAGGGTTAAATATAAAAGATAAAAGTACCATGTCCACTTATTCAACTCGGTATTAATTAAGGTGGATCCATAGATCTCAAGGTTCATGAAACGTTTGCAACAAATAGAAGAATAATAACTTCTTCACACACTCACAAGTTCTAGACAAGAGTGTCAGGTGATGGTCTGGTAAAAGAAGGCATAAATCAAGTCGAAAAAATAAAGAAAGCACGGGGTCTTGTTCGAAATCCTTAGAAAGAAAACTATCAGTAGAATGAAACTAAGTAGATGGCATCATTGAAGAAAGGTCAAGGGAGGAGTATTTCAATACAAACCCGCCTTAAGTCTACCTCTAAAGTAAGGGCGACATCGAGATAATTTACTAGCATATAATCTTTTATTAAGGATATGAATGCATGTTCTTGATAGGTATGGAAGGAGGGAGTGGATCCAACACATTCACAATGGAATATATCAGTCAGAAACAAACCCAATCTTGCAACGATAAAATCAATCCTGTAAATTCTATGAATAGATGATTTAGTTTTCTAAGGGTTGTGATGGAAACAAATTGTTGAATTCATTAGGTAATATCTCAAAATTATAAAAGTAGTTGCGAACAAAAAAAAATCAAGTGACGACCTCTCAATAACATTTTCTCAGGCGTTGGTAACATACATGATCTTAGGTGGGCATAAAAATAAAACAACATATATATCACATTTCCAACTAAAAATTCGGATGTTTCAACAAGATTAGAATTTACCAAGAAGGACCCATGATAATACGTATTCATAACCTGTGCTATTTTTCTTGATTTAAATTAATTTCATCAAAATTATAAAGGACCGCACAATGGTTATCAATTTCTTTTAGGATTGAGCATAAATGTTGATCAACACTTCAACTCCAATATGATGATTGACTGAAATATAGTCTAATACGATAAGATCATTGAATACTCTAGAGCTATAACAAAAACTATACTATCAAAATGATTTGTAACATCCTATTTCAGAAAATCGATCCGTAGATCTATAGAATTAAAACATGGGAATAACTCATATGCAATTTGTCAACATAAGATGGTTTTATGGAAATTTATGATCCTATATAACTTGAATTCATTCGGGGAAATATGTTTAACACATTCAATCGATTATCCAGAAAAAGAAATATAGAGAAGTAAAGAGAAGTATAGCTATATCAATGGTTAAATCGATCTTTCCACAATTCTTTAGAATACAACAATTATTATTCGAAATCAAATAACAAAAAATTTAAATACCATGATCCAAGAACTATTGATACTTGATAGTGATCCCCAAAATGAAACTTGTGCAACGTCCTTCTCTTCAGCATGCTAATCAAAATACTTGACCGATACCTCCCAACCAATGTTAGGGGTACTCTTCATCCCCCTTATCCCCCCGAGCCGCAAAGGGGCCACACACAAAAACCATATCTCAATAGCACAAATTTTCCCTCACAATGAGAGGTTTCCACCTATTGCACAAGTTTGCAACCCAACTCTCCAGAAGTAAACTAGTCAATAAAAATTTCAACAACCTAACATTCATCCAACAATATGGTACCTTATCTCTTCCTCACCATTCCTTTCATAGGAAACATTTCATTGACATATGTCCTCTCATGCACAAATAAACAATTTTTAATAAAATTTAATTAAGGATTATTCATCCACACCACATGTCACACTCTCCTCAAGTTTCACATGTTAATTCCCTTTTTATTTTAATTAATTAGACATTTTCCCTCACATTCCCCAATTTGTTCCTATTTTTTCTCTTAGTTCTCTCTTAGTTCCCCAATCCCTCCTTTATTGTGTCCCCTAACTAAAATTTAGTTTGAGTTTGATTAGGAGTCTTCTTTTAGTTAGGATTTAGTGGCTGATTGGCTTAGGATACTAATTCTATGTTGACCACCTATTCCTCATGAATTTATTTTCTTTTATTTAATTTTTTTTTTTTATTATTTTTATGCACACATGTGCACATACCCAATTTTTATTCTTATTTCTTCTTTTACTTAATTTACTAGTTTAACTCCCTTGTTCCCATTTAATGTTTTATTTGGTCCAACATCTTAAACTTAGACGCTTGTTAGTTTTCTAGTTTATAATTAAATAATTGATTGTATGCTCTGTTCTAACAAAGTCTAAACATTTTATTTTATTTTCTAGGCCTTCTAAATTTTTATTGACTCACAATTTTTATTGCGTGACATGTCCTTCAAGATGCACTTCTGTGTTCCAAGGGTGCCACTCGCCATTGACTAGTTTGGAATTTTATCAGACATGTGGAATCAACACTCCACTGGTCAACCTTGTGAGAGGATAAGGGATTTTCTAAGGAATAAGGATTCCTCCTTATTGCATGCCCATTAGAATTATTTGTGAACGCCTAGCTCAGTCTTCCCTCACAATATCATGGACCCCTCAGAACAATTTAATCGTTAACCTTTTGTTCATGTCACAATGAGAGTGTTAGTAGGCTCTGATAGGGAAATTGCCACACCTCTCCCTCATCTGTCTAGTTTCTGTGTATGACCCCTTTACTCCATATGTGAGTTAGATTAGCAAGCATCACCAACCCTGCATCCGGTGACAAAAACAATGTCAATAATCCATATACATGAGATCCATATAGAATTCATCATCAATGATATATGCTTATGAATCAAATACTCAAACCAAAATACAAGTCCACTCCCTTACTCAATCCGGAGTCCAAGGAAGTATGTGGATTCCATTCACATCCTCAACCTATCATGTTTCCTGCACACTCAGGAAACCTCATCATAATACTTGTCAATATAAACATCTAGAACAACATAATTCTCAGTTATCATCACAATATAACTCATAATAAAAGCATAAGCATATAAATCAAACTGAAAATCATAATGTACCGAGTTTTATACCAGATCACTTGCCCACAAGTGTCCTTAAAGAATAAGTCATTGTTATAATGTGATCAGTGGAACTGGATGTTACGGCTTCCTCTTCCATTTCTTGTGATGGAGAAGATGATATAGGATAATGATAACCTGACATAACCATCTGTGTCACCTGAAGTGTCCCATTATCAAGAGGAAAATTCTCCTCTTTGTCAACTATAGAAAAAACTAAAATTGAATTTACAACACAAGAAGTCTCTTTTACATCACAAGGAAGAAAAGGAAGGATGGAGTGGTGAGAGGATACATATGTTTCTTACAAAAAATAATTCTCTATCTAATCTATATCCCCATAGTGAAGAAAGATTCAAACATATGGAATCTAATTAATCCATTAGAATTTTCAACATTTTCATTTAAATCCAAATCAACATGTAAAGGAACATTAAAAAATGATTTAGATTATTTATCTGCTAGCTGATATATTTAATTAGTGAGAGAACTAAACATGAAATCAAATCAGTGTTAGGGGGCCTATCATCCAAAGGAAAGATATAGAAAATATGAGTAAATATGATAACTAAATCTGTAAAATTTTTATCATAGTCATAATTCTCAAAAGCATGAAAAAATTCACACAAAAATTGTTCCCATGTGTGAATAGAGGAGGCCGACAAAGTCTCGCACCAACTTTTGACCTGACCTGCAAAAGTGAGAGTGAACAACCTGAAAATGGTACTTCCATTAGTAATATTGTGAGTACCAAAAAATTTCCATAATTGTTAAGCATTTCCAGATGCAGAGCTTTCACCCTTGCCATCAAATTTAAGTTGCAACAAGAAACGTGAAATCTTTCTAGGAGGCTTGGGAGCTAGAGTACCAAAAAAACATATGCACAAAGGGATATGGGATGGATCCATTAGTAAATTAAAAAAAAAATTAACAAAAAAAACCCCACATGCTCATATTTTCATCTAGCCCTCCTTCTAGCGCCATTTCTGTTGACGGGTCCAAATGGCCTGTTAATCAGGCAATGGAGAAAGCCCGATGGCAGGTCCCAATCAGATCTAGATTCATTTAGTGTAATGTTTCCAATGAGTATATGGGCCTCATTTCCACTTAGAATTAAAACAATAAAAATGGTAAACACAGTGGAATGCCCTCCAAAGAGTTCTAATTAATCCTAAGTCTAAACTAAACTGAAAACAAACAATTCTAATCTAACAACTTCTAAGCTATTTCAAGGGAGAAAAAATAATAGATGAGAACAACTTAAAATGATACTTGGACAACATAAATAGTTCATGGAAACCAAAGTATTTTCTATAAATAATATTGTAGATATAATATCAAATAGTTGAAGAGGATATCTTTAACATGTCTTTAATGTCTTCTGTTACATGTGTTATGTGTTTTCTATGTTTTATGTGTTTTCTAATGTCTTCTTTCACCTTCTCGGCCTAGAGACCTCGCCCAATGCATTCCTCTATCCGATACCCTTATAACGAGGTATCATGGACCCAATTTCGACACATGTAACAAACATTATTCCTGTTTAAAAAACACTACTCAACAATCATCGATTTATCCTGTGGGTTAATCTGGACCATTGATCTGCAACATGCAAAGAGGAGTTTCACATGCTTAAACGAGTTTGGCAATCAACAATTTAAATGGTTTATCCCCTATGGATAGTTTGAATATGAGTCTAGGTGGGCATGCGACCTGTGGCTTGTAGTTTAATTTCAACTAATTTACCCTTTTTTCAAATTAGAAAAACAATTAAAAATTAAAAAATTATTTACATTAATCTACATCATTTATAATTATTAACAAAACTTAAAATAAATGATTACTCCTAATCCTAAAAATTTAAATAAAAATAAAATTAAACTAAACTAATTACCCCCGTTAATGAAAAATAAAAATCACTAAGGTTAGAAATAATAAAATAATAATAATTACTCTACCCCCCTCCATATTTGAACCTATGACCTCCAAGGATGAAATGCATGTTTTTAACCATTATACCCATTCATGTTGCTTATTAATTTTATCTTCTAGAAACTAAAAATCTATGAAAATTTTAATAAATGAAAAAAAAATTTAAACAAATAAATAAAAATTAAATAAATAAATAAAATTAAAAATAAAAAAATAAAAAAAAATAACAAAATTAAAAAAAAAATAAAAAAAAATAACAATATTCTCCCCAACCACCACATGGACATAGTCCATGTGATTAAAATGCCATATGATATACCATAGTTCCCCCATAGGGTTCGTCGCCGGGATTTTATGCATTCACATATCATCTATCACTCCTCTCCACACTACCAACAATGATCACTTATCGTCGATCAATTCACTTCACTCTGTATTGCTGATCAATACAYTCCCATGTTCTCGACGATGTGTTGCACAACTTTTAAAAAATATATATTAAATAATATTTAAAAGGTGCTCGTTCTCCAAGGGGAAAATATTAAAATAACATTTAAAAGCAAGGTATTCACGGCTTGGTTGTTGTCGGAGGTTTGGGGTAGTTTAATGTGGTAAGGCTTAGTAAAATCGACAAGGAAAAGGTCGACGATTTATCCCAGCTCAAACTCTCGACACTATAATACACACCCTCTTTTTCTTAATATTAAATAATTAATAGCTCAAAAGGGTTGCAAGTTTTTTAAGAAAAAACATTATTAAACTAATTTCCTTTTTTTTATTAAAATAGTATTACATAGCACGTTGTCGGGATTTTAGTTTATAGGTGAGCATGTAATAAACCTTAGTGAATTTTCCAATAACATCGGCGATCCATACACCCTCCCTTTGCACATTTTTCCACAATATAATTAATATAATAATTCTTATGTTCTTGGTTGTTGTCTTTTTTTTTTTTCCAGTTGAATTTTTTTCCATATATATTAATATATGTTGTTCTAAAAAATAGAGTATCAAAGTGCAAGTACATATTCATCAAATGAGACTTCACCATACAAGAACTATCACCCCCCATCAGGTAGTGTAAAGTCAAAGTGAGTCCAAAACTTACATTACATACAACCTTTCTAAGACAGACCATATAGTCCCAACACTAAAAGCCTACTTTTCACCAAGAGTAAACAAAAATAGTAAAAAACATGATATAATAATAATCCACATCCCTTCCAAGGCTAGACAACTCAGGAATAAAGGTGCAATGATAGTGGGGGGGCCTCCTGGCCATCATGCCATTTGGAATATAGAATCCTTCCTTCCAGGGCCAATAGAGATTTCTTTGAGAGTGAATCTGCATCCTCGTTATCTTCCCTATAGATATGATCGAACTTTAAATCTTTGAAAAGAGGCATAAGGGACCTTATATTGTGCTTCCAACCTATAAGAGAAGTGACACAAAGCTTGCACTTGTTTTTAATCTAGTCAATTATAGTATTTGAATCCCCAAGTACTTGAAGGTGAGTAATATCAAGTCTAGAGGCTAAAATTAAGGTGGCCCAAGCACCAAGGAGCTCATCCCTCGTGTTCGAACCCAAACCACAGTTGAATTTCCACCTGTAGATAGTGGTCTCCCAAATCTTAATAATACCACCAAATCCACTCATTGTAGCATTGTTTTACGATGCACCATAAAACCAACCAACATTTGGAAAAACTAAATCAGGCGGTTTCCGAATCCTTTTGGGAATATAATTTGATGGTGCACCAGAATCTACCTTCAGTCCACAGATCTGTGCTAAAGCCCCCTGAACAAATGGTATAGTTGATTCGAATAAAAACTTATTTCTAATCCACCATATAGTCCAACAAGTCACAACAGGTAAACTACAGTTGTTCTTATCCATCTTCAACCAGTTGTCAAAACACTGTATCAACAAATTTCCTCCCCATACTGTAATGAATTTAAATTGAATTGCCAAAAATTTCCAGATCTTGAGAGTGAAAGGGCAGCAGACCATGATATGTAGGATCGTTTCCTCCTCTATAAGGCACAGAGAACAGATGCTCGGTCCCTCCCACCCTCTCCTCCTCAGATTATCCTAGGTGAGGACTTTATTTTCCATCATGAGCCATAAAAACAATTTTAATTTTAATGGGATCTCCCATTTCAGAAGGTCCTTCGCTAGCTAGTGATTGGGACTATCGAGTACTCCCGAGTTATAGAATTGTAAATATTTTTTACCGTCAAGACCCCCGAGTTGTCTCCACCAGTCCAAATAAGTATATTAGCTACATGTTGTATATGAATACCCGAGAGTATAAATTATTTACAGTATGTAGTCCACTCGACCACCAAGAAGTCAGTAAGCCCCAAATCCTCCCAAGATCTCCATTGAATTGTAATAAATCCATTGGAGTGTTGCGCAAAAGCTTGGTAAAACAAATTAATATTGCGTGCCTTGAGAGACTCTCGTAATTCGTTCGATAAGAGTGAAGAACTGTCCAATACCAGAATTTTATCCAACCCGATATATATAGAGTGACCATTCCCTGGCTTCCAACTAATCCATCAGGTAAGAATAGGAAGAGATTTCATTAAATTTTTCTAGACTTGTGAGGCCCTCGGTTGGCTAGGCAAGGCAAATCTCAACCAAGTTTCCACTGAGTGATAAGGGAAGTATTTATATTTTACCACATTATGCCATATCCCATCCTTAAAAAGAGCACGTCATAACGAATTTTCAGCCAAGGCATGCCTAAACAGAAAACAATTCCTGAAGCCCCACCCACCAAGATCTTTTGGCTTAGCCAAAGTCTCCCAGTTGAAAAGGTGAATCCTCTGCTTACTCCCCCCTCCTGCCCAAAGGAAATCAAACATATTCTTACAAATCTTAGCTAATATTGGAACTGGAACCACCACTAATGCCATCCAATATACTGACTGAGTTTCCAGAACTAATTTTACTAAGATATATCGACCACCCAAAGTCAACCAACGGTTACACCATTGATTTATCCTCTTTTCAAGTTTAATTAATAACCACCTCCAGTTTGAGATATTACTCTTAACATTTTTAAATGATATCCCAGGTATCGGAAACCCGCATCCAAATCCACAAAATTGTAATCAAATAGTCTTTTATAAGTGACTGTTGTGTCCTCAAGGATCCCATTATAATGGAAAGTTGATTTATGACGGTTGATCCTTAATCCCGTTGCACAAAAAAAGGATTCCAGAATTGACTTAATCACCTGCCATTCCTCCACAATAGATTTAGACATGATTATTACATCATCTACAAAAATAAGATGAAGAATTTTGATAATCCTAGAGACTTTAACACCAGAAATTTTGCCTTCCACCTAGCCCTTTTTTAAAAGAAGACTAATACACTCCATAATAAGAATAAAAAGCAGAGGCAAAAGCGGACATCCTTGATGTAACCCGCGCTCACTTGTGAAAAAATAAGTGGCCTCCCCATTGATCAACACCGTAAAGGAGGAACTGACCATGCAGCTCATAATCCATTGAACAAAAAGTAAACTGAAGCCAATTTGTACTAGAATCAGGCGCTGGAAATCCCAATTTACATAATTGTAAGCTTTTCTAAGGTCCAGTTTAAGAATCATATATTTTTGTTTTCTAGTCTTTATAATATGGATGCATTATTTTGTAGTACCAATATCATCCAATATCTATCTTCCTTTTAAGAAAACAAGATGGTTATAAGTTAACTCTCTTGAAAGTACTAGTTTGATCCCGTTTGCAATAACTTTGGATACCAGCTTATAGCAAAGATTGCACAGGGAAATAGGTCTAAAATTTTGAAAAGATTATGGATGATTCTCCTTTGGGATAAGCACCGGAAAGGTAGTGTTAAGAGAGCCTCCGACCTTCCCTCTGACCCTTGTATCTTCCACTAGATCCAATAATTCATCTCCCACCACCTCAAAATATTTGATATAGAATTCCACCATCTAGCCGTTCGGGATTAGACTCTTATCAGTTGAGAAAAGTTTTAAAGCTTCCCAGATTTCCTGTTTAGTTACCTGTTTGTTGATTTGTCTAGAATCCTCAATAGTAACAAAGCGGGGATAAAGATGCACTAGTTCCAACTGAATATCATGAGATATAACAATATCCTTTGTAAATAACTTCTTAAAATATTTTTTTGCCTCTTCCTTTATCTCTACTTGTCCTCTATGTAATTGTCCCACTTCATCCCTAATTTCCCATATATGTTTTTTATTTCTCTTCACACTTGCCATTTTATGGAAAAACTTAGTGTTACAGTCACCACTTTTAAGCTAAATAGCCCAACTTTTTTGCCTCCATTGGTCCTCTTCAATCAATAAGAGATGATTACATTCAGATTCCAAATTATTTAGTTTGTTGTTGCTAGATCTCGATCTTGGTAGAGCAGCTATGACAACCCTAATCTCTCCCTCCAAAGAAACAAGTCTTCTTTGTTGTTCTGCCCTTTTTAATTTTGCCCGAGATTTTATCCGGGCTTTTAAGGTTTTTAATTTCAACACAAACTGAACATCAAATCCCGCTGATAAAGCAAGATCATTCCAAACATTCTTGGTTTTTGTCATTAAGGTAGAATGGGTTAAATACAATAATATTAAACCATGAATTCTTGTCCATATTTATATTAATAAAGTCCTTGCAATAAAAATAATCACCAATCATGTTATAATACAGTCTGAGTGGGCCTAATGGTTAAGAACATGTGTTTCCTCTTGAGAGGTCACAGGTTCAAATCCAGAGGGGGGTAGGGTATGTATACCTTCGTAGACTTTACCAGTCAAATCGTTGGGTGGAGGGGGGTCTCTTGTCCCACAAACAAGGGGGTCTCATACACCAATTTGGTGTGTTGGCTTGGTCGTGACCTTAAAAATAGATTATTATTATTATTAATATATTTTGCCGAGAGTTTGAAGGGATTTGGGAGTAACAACAAATTTAATGAGGATAATATAGTTCCCGTGCCATTTGGGGAGGGGAGGAAGAAATTCCTAAAATATAAGAAATCCTAAAAAATAGGACCTAGGATAGTACGTGAGGTTTTTGGTGTATGATGGAGAAATAAAAAGTCTAATTCAAAACTAAATTATAACTAAATTAAAAAGGAAAATGAAAAAAATGAAAACAAAATTAAATTTATATTTGAAAATAGAAAATAAATAAAAATGAAAAAATGTTTTTTTTTTTTAGGCTTTTGCATTTAGATATTAGAAAATGATTTACATGTTAGATAGTTAAATGGTTAGTTTGTTTAAAACAAATTAGTTTATCCTTGTAAAAAATAAATTTAACACATGTAAAATGTTTAATGTGAATAAATTTTCCCATAATTAAAATTAAATACTTGAAGTAATATTAAGGGAAAATCATGGGAAAACCACATGAAAACAAAAATAAATAATTTACAAAAATAAATTAAAATAAATTAAAATAAATTAAAATAAATTAAAACAAAACAAAATAATATACATAAAATAAAACAAAATATATACAAACATATTTATAAAAATAAAGAAAAATATAATTAAATTAAATTAAATTAAATTAAATTACAGTTTAGAATATTAAGCCCAAATTACACAAGTTTTGGTTCCATGCCTCCTAAGGGTTCCCCTGGTCAAGGTTTCACACCTAGGGGCCGTAATTTAGAAAAACAATGTATAGGGTAGGATTCTAAAAACCAAGCATCATGGAGATGAACAAGGAATGTGGTGACCAAGGATGTGGCAATTAAGATGCGATGAAGGGAAAACAAAGAAGGTGAAAGGACGGCGCTTCATGTGACTATTTAACGTCGCAAGTTACGACAGGTAGAAATAGGACGTCGACTCCAACCAAGAACGCATGACGAGTTAATTCACTTAATATACACAACTCATAGGGCATACATACTTAGATTGCGAGAAACATGAATCAATTGGGTCGAGGAAAATGTATTTACATCAAACCATCATGCATGCAATAAATAGCTAAGAGGCATCAGGTGTCGATACAATTAAGACTCACAATAAAGAGTATGAATGGGATTTTTTCTTGGGTTATGGAAAGATCTGAGACCAAAAGAGACTCAATATAGATCGATCTAAAAAGGTTCAGGGACATGCTTGCAGAAAATGTAGGTTTGATATCCTTGAGACTTCAGACCTTGAGGCAGTTGCAAGCGATGGTAATCTACTTCCTAATAAGGAGAAGTCAGGAATAAATCAATGTCTACGTCGGACAAGGATCAATAGGTCCCCCCACAAGACTCTCAAGGATGGAGCAGTCACGTGAATGAAGTGTCTCTACAAACCTTCTCCTACAAAGAAAAAGAATGATGTCAACCATGTGATCAAAATGAGATTTCCTGATACGATAAATAACATGTTCCCATCCTTTAAGTGAATTTAGAAGAGAGATTTAGTTTTATTCAATGATAACATGGTGGTCATAGATGACTGTCCTAAAAGTACATTTTTCAAGTCTCAACTCAAAAGAAGGATAAAAAATTACACGATTTATACTTAGATTTCAAAACATGTGAGTAGAATCTGCATGTGAAAGCACAAACATGAAAACATGAATCACAATCATGCTAGTGGGAAGAATCATAGTTTGAGTTAGTCAACCAGGGCATGTAAAAGAACAGACCCTTTCGATGCGTAAGATCACCAAACACTTCAAAATCAGTAAATGGTCAGAATGTGACATGCTAATTCTATCACACAAATGTCAATGAATGTCATAGGTCAATAAGCATTATAAAACCATTTGAAATCAAATAATCAAAAGGAATAATCAACACCCATCAAAGATAGTCATCAATCAATATTAATCCCCCAAATCCCTCAAGGTAGGAAAAGAAATAACATTAGGCTCAAGCAGTAGAGGATTATGCAATATGATTGAAATTTTAGTAGGGGGGGCCTTTCCTTTTGCTTGTAAAATCAAAAGTAAAGGGTGGTTGTTACAACCACAAAAGATGGTGACATAGTGGAAGAACCAATTATCTCTGTCAATAGAATTCTAGGTCCTATAATTAAAATATGAGTTTTAAAGATAAGTTCAACAATACCGTAGACAATTTTCCAATAGTCATGGATACCACAATGACGCCAAAATTTTAAAAGATATAACCCAATATTTCTAGTACTTGTAATATAACACCCTCTTTTCAAAGAACCAATTAATGAGATAAATTCTTTTGCTGGTTGCACACTTCTTATTGGTTTTGGTTTGACCATTGGTTTTCACTTTTATAACAAGAAAACATCTACATAAGTGTGTTCCTCACCTCTCATTTCTCGGCATTGTGTTTCTACCAACGAGCGTCCATAGTCCCGACAAAGTTGCCTTGGTACCATACAAGCATGGCCCTACTTCCAACAGACATCCATAGCCTCAATCTGTTTACTTGTACTTCCCACACTATTAATAATGTTTTCAACTTCCTTTTTTATTTCATAACATGCTCACCCTTTTAGATTTAGATATAGATATTGATAAAATATAGACATGAACAACAAGATGACGGAAAAGGCTCACTATCCAACTCTTTTGTATTCACACTGATGGTACATATTTATAATATAATGGGTGATGCCACCTCATAGAGATATTTTTTCTAGATCATAAAATCATGCATGATGACTAGGCTAGKAAATCTTAACTAACTCATTAGTCATCACTTGAGGATATATTACTAATATCCTAAATGAATAATACAAATATAGGTGACAATTAGACTTAATGATTGGTAAGGTAATCCATAGGCTAACATTACCCCCCTCAATAACAAGTCTGATCAATAATACCAACAATGAAGCATAAACAAGCTGGTACCATTTCCAAGTCTTCATAATGAAACTCCAGAGTTGGGCCTCAAGGAAGAACTTCCTGAAAAGACGCCAATCTAGATGTTGAATGGTTCATCTAAAATGAACTGGAAGAGAGTTGAGATATGGTAGTGAACAACTGCAATATCTGAACATTCCCTGATTTCTTGACAATTCGATCATTTTTCCAAGTATTTGAGCTAGAAGAATCTAATGTCTTCTGTTAATTGGTGAACATGTAGTATCACAACTCTACTATCAGTATATCATTGAAGTTCTCTCTAAATTCGTGGTTTGGGATAACCACTAACCAATTGATACCATGTATCTGATGGTTTTTGGATGACCACTAACCAATTTTGACACTTTTTGGTGTCCAACAACATCCCAATGTATCATTTGTATGATTCAATTCCAAGTCATTGAATCATAATTCTGCCAAAGTCTGTCATATACAAACTGTAGTTTCCCATCTGTAATATTTGATGCCCATATGGAATATTTGTTGCTAAAACTTTCCGTTTGAAAACCATAATCAATTCCCCACTTTTTCAACTGAAAGGAGAGACCACAAGTGGTTTCAAAAACCATCTTCATTTGATTTTTGAACTCCCCCCTTTAAGGTAAAGAAGAGTTACATCATTGTAATCCCTCTTCTAGAATTGAGAGAGTATCATACTTGTTCCATTTGTGTAAAACACAAAGTGGGCATGTGGAAAAAACCACATGTTATCTCATCCCGTGAGGGCCATGCTCGAAAGCTATTCCATAAGGGGACCACTTATGTGAGGTACACAAATTTTATGTGGTACAATATTGGTCTTTAATCGAGATTGAATTCTACAGTAATACTTATATAATTGCTTGGTTTTTGATAACCACTACCAAGGATCAATCCACTCATAGTGAATCTTCAATCTTCCAGGTTACTTTAGTGTTGAACATTTGTCTGAACAATGGTTATGTTTTCCACAATGTTGGCAAGGATGGAAATCAAAACAATGATTCTCCTTGTGACCAACTCGACTACAACATTGACACTTCACATTATGATGTTGAACTTGAACATGTGAAGTTGAAACTTCTTGAAGGAATCCAACACCTTGGAACTGGATTGGTATGGAATAATTGAGAATATGAAAGGCAACTTCCTTGTCATATCCTAGTCCTATTCTATTCTTGTTGTAAATGATTTGTTCCCAAGGGACGATGATGGGCTTGGAAAGAGTATTCTCAACCTGTTTCTTTGACATATGTGGAAGTTGATTTACTACATGTTGTTGCATCATTGAAAGGTTTTCTTCACCGAAGTCAAAAGAAAACTCTTGAAATGTAGGTTCAAAAATAGCTTCATCTTCGTCTGGATCTGGAGTTGTCTTACTGAGTTTTTCCTTCACTGACTGTTGATAAAAAACATCTTCTTCATCATTATCATCATAATCATAGAGAGGGTTGTGTTGAACAACAACTAGTTCAGAAAACTTCATTGGTTGTTGATTTTTGAGATGTATCAACTCATCATTCAATAGTTGGGATTGATCTTGAAGAAGTCTAACTTTAGCTTCCATCACTTGAAAAAAAGTTAGCAATAATTTCAAAGTATCTTTGTGAAGTGTGACTATATTGTATTCATCACTGATTATTAGAGTGTTTAGTAACTCTAATAATTCTAGATTTTTCTCCATTTGAAGAATTAAAAGATTCCTCCTTGAACTTCACACTTTCTCATTTGAACTTCACGCTCCCTTGAAATTGCTCGTTTGAAATTGTTTCATGATCTCTTGTACTCGCTCACTTGAACTTTATTCCAGGAATTTGAGGGTGTCAAATACTACCAAACATGCACCCAAACTTGTGATTTTACAATGATTCATTGATAGGCACAACAATTGAAAATTGTACTAAAAAAATAGAGGGTTTCGGTTTCAACCGAAAATGCACCCAATAACAAAGTCAACCTAACTTTGATATTGACACTTACAAAGGACTATTGCAAGTTTACAATTAATGTTGATTCAAAAATTGAGTTGAGCTTCAAATTTGATGATGCTTTGAGATCTCCTTGAATATAAGCTTGTTGTGTCCATTGTTGCAACGATTTGAGAAATTTCTCATTTGATTAATTTGAATGCATTTCCTTCACTGATATGATTTGATTGCTTCAATACACTGCTTTATTGAGTTCTTTGATTGTTCTTGAATAACATGAATTATTCTTAAATTTCCTTGATTGCAATTGATTATGTAAAAATTATACATAAACATCATAAACCAACCATGAAAATATTCACCACAACACACTATGCAAGGTGTTCCTAAGATCCCCTTATTCAATTTCAGGTGGATCTAGGACATGAGAAAAAAAATCTATTTTATTATGGATTCCCTTCTTATCACAATAGTGTGCCCAAATACAATGACGAGTTTGTGCCCAAATACAAAATGAAGTCATCCTAATTTCTCTCTTGATATCAAAATGATATTCAAAGAGAGGGTTACAAATGTTCCAAGCTCTCTTTCAAGAATAAACTTGTCTTATATGCATAACATGTTTCTCGTTATAGTGTTGGTAAATCAACATGTGATTTGTGGCATGCAATTCACTTCTATATGTAGTGCAATATCCACATAGGAAAAAAACTAAAGCAAAACATTTGAATAAGTGAATCTAGAGTTCAATTCCCACCGTGATCCATCAACAAATGAATTTAAATCATGAATTATGTAAAGACAAAACCCAAGGAAAATGGATCTATGGGATATTTTGCAGGGACCAACATGCAATCGAGATGTTACATCCTTTCTAGATGCGATGGTCATGGATTGATATCTTTTTATGCATATCCACTACATCTCTACAGTCCTAGCAAATATTTACTGGAAGATCTGTATATTCATTAGGAGAGTGACGAAGTAGGATATGGAAGCGTGTAGAGGGATCATCATAGCGATATTCAATTCATTTTTCTCTTTTTTTTCGATAGAAGACCTTTTCTCCAGGTAGGATTTTTTTTGAGGAAGCGTGCATGTAGTGTTTTTGTGGAAATCTATCCACAGATAGAATGACTGCAACCACGATTTGGAAAATCGATTTTGGAGCATGCTAATAGCTTGGGATGAAAATCTAATTCATCTCACACACGATATCAATACGGCCATGATTTGTTGCTTCTATAATCTCGATCTGATAAATTCAAGGAGGCCAAAAATATCATGGAAGTAGTTGTCAAAAACCCTAATGAAGACATTCTCTCTCTTGTACTAACGGTCTCTAATAGATTCAGTTACTTCAAATCAGTTGGAGAGGTCGATTTGTTTGGACATATCTCTACGTTTTTCTTGATGGATGTGCCATGCCACAAATAAAAATAGATCTGCACAAATATTTAAATACCTCTATTTGAAACCAATGCGATTTGAAATAAAACCTTGTAACCAATTAAATTATGATTTTATTTATATTATATTGCGATGTAACATGTAGTTCCATGTTCAGACCATCTTAAAAAAAATAAATCATAGACAACCAAATTAATTTCCAACGATTTGTTTCCAAACAATTCAAGGATATCCGTGATCAATTTAAGTGCTCAATTTCAGACATAGATTACATTAAACTTCATGATTTCATCTAATTCAACCATCAAAATTAAGTTTTCATGACAATATTGATATAATAAATTTACCGAATTCATTTTCCTTGTGTCCTTCACATGAAGCTCGAGTGCATCAATCATCTAGCCAGTTGGATTTGTTGAGAATAGTCATCATCAAGTGAAAATTTCCAATGGCACATGGAACACTCTCATGATATTAAATCAATTCCTTATGAACAATTACTACCATAGAGGATCGCTCATGCCCCTTAAGACTAAAGAGGCTCTGATACCAATTGAAAAAATATAGACAAGAACAAGAAGATGATGGAAAAGGCTCTCTAGACAACTCTTTTATATTCACACTGATCGTACATACTTATAATACAATGGGTGATGCCACCTCTTAGAGATATTTTCTCTAGATCCTAAAATTATGCATGATGACTAGGCTAGGAAATCTTAACTAACTCATTAGTCATCACTTGACGATATATTACTAATATCCTAAATGAATAATACAAATATAGGTGACAACTAGACTTAGTGATTGGTAAGGTAAGCCATAGGCTAACATATATGCATATGCACATAGGGTGTGAAGGAAGTGGGTTGGTACGAGAGTTGCTTTGATTTTTTGAATATATTTTATGCACTTTAGTTTAATCCATAGGTATCCCCAAAAACCATCATAGTATTGACCATTTTATTAATGTGAAGTGATTGGAGCTCAAAGAAAAAGATAGATAGACACTTTCCTATACTTATAGATTATCATGGTATGCTAAAACCTGGCATATGTTCCACCACAACTATCAGTACATACCTACAACTAAGAAATTTGTGAAAACACATTCAGAAAAAACATCCCATGCATCTTATGAATTGTAAAAAAAATATTCTTCAGCATGCGACTAGAATTGGACCAGATCCTCACTCAAATTGAAAGAGTAATAATCAAAGAAGACTATGAATTCAAATCATCTCAAGGAAGATACCAACATTCAAATTAAAATATGGAAGTACTCTGTACAAGTAGAAATAAAGACATAAATCAGAAGTTAATTCATGAAAAAGAAGACTAAAATAAGAAAAGTCTAAAGCTATAATGTCAGTCATCAAAAGGATGAAAACTGGCTAAGAAATGAGAATAGAATCCAACAACAAGCAACAAATCTTGTGCGACAATAGTGAAAATGTTTTTTTAGTGAAAGCTCAGAAAGTAAGTCAAAGGAAATGATTGGTTAAGAAATGTTACCCATTCAACAACAAACCCAATAGAAAAATTCCCAAAGTAAATATGTGAAATGAAGGATAAACAAAATTACTAGAATTGATAATCTAGTGAAAAATGATTTGCAACATAATTCTCCACTTAAATTGTCACATACAATTTTTATTTCATTCAACACAACATATCAATATTTTGAGAATCTAGTGGAATGGGTTAATGTAGATGTTCAATCCAAACATATTTTCAAAAACCAATTACGTGAAACATTCCACAATCCCATAAGCTCTTAAGATTTTGTGACATGAACAATTCCTTTGCAAATTTGAAAATGTTGATTTTTTCAATAACATAAATTACATTTCATACTTCTCACCAAAGTGACATTTCCTCTTTGCTAGAAAAAATTATAATTAACAAAAAATATTCAAATAAATAGATACGATAAGACAACGAGGGGAAATTACAGTTATGGAAGTCATCTAACTAGTCATTAAAATGACTCCAAATATCGATTTGATAAAAAAAAATTATGTGAATAAATGAATGAGAATATATTTCTAATCCACTATTAAATTGGTGACAATATTGGTTCATCAATCAAACATCGTCACAAAGGAATCCGAGCAGCCAAGTTCATATTATCACTTCCCTAAGTTGCTTTCATTTCAAGAGAAAAATCCTGAGTTGTTGGTTGCACAAGCCATTTCCCCAACTTGCATAACAAAAGAGAATGGCGTGATCAACTCTTAGACACTTTGGAAAAACAAAATCTTCCTCTAAATGACTAACATGTTAAAATGATTTTTAAACTAAAAAAATAATATTAGAATCAAATTAATTCTAGGGAGATCATGTTGAGCTAATGTAAACTTAAACTAAGTGGTATGTCATAAAACTTATGCAAATTTCAATTCTATCATCAATCATTCATCTGTTATTCATTTAGTCAAACACCATAGCCTTCTTCTTGAGATATAAGAACTATGTGATTTTCCCACAGTACTCCATATAACATGAGAGTTAGTGTCATTAATAATTGTGATATTTGAATCCTTGGGCACAACGTCTTGTTCCTAAAATCAGAATACATCAAATTAAGCAAGCAAGACCATAAGACTTCAATTCCACCTATCTTGTAAAGACACGAGTCCATCAACAATCCCGAGTTATAAAAATGTAATTCGAAGATTATCAACATTGTACTCCAAGGCATGCAATTTCTCTTATTATTGACAACAAATTATGTGAAACATTGTATGATCATCTTTTAGCCTTGTGAGAGGCAAGAGGAAATTATCATGAAAGGGGAGAAATTAAGATATTCTAGAAAGGTGCAAATGATCTCAGGTCACAGCCTAGATGGATTGACTTCCCCAACACAAATGGGAAATCTGACTATAAATTAAAATGGAATGAAGTGATTAAGATCATATTTCTAATAGGTTATAAGATTAGCATGATGGTCAAGTTCATGAAATTGATATCCTCAAGTTCCCAAGAGTGTTCCAAGTAGAAAAAATATGTATTTCACTCCCTTGACATTACATGTCGCATAGAATAAGAGAAAAGTGAAATGAAAAGGAAGAGTGTATAACGGGTCTCTCAACCATATATGTTTTTCGTTAAAAACCATAAGACATATAATCCAGAAAAAAAATAAAAATTAGAAAGTTCATGAGTACAAGGGATAAAAAGGAAGATATTTTAAACTAGCCCAAATAATGCTTATCTTCCAAAGTTATGAATATTGAAACTTGGTTCAAGGAATGTTGATGAGTGTGGGTCCCAATAGATTGATGAGTTACATCACACAAGAAATTCACATCTTGAAAATTATTTCCATGACCGAGGTTAAAATAGATGTTGATAAATCAAAATTAAAAGCCTTAGATGTTGCATGGGGATATTCCATCAAGTTATTTACAAATTCATGGATTTGGATGATTTAAACATGATGATGTAAGTGAGATATTATTAAACCATGATAAAAATTAGACCAATCAATAATGTAACCATAATGAGTGACCCAAAATCAACAAATCCAAGGGATGAAAAGATACTGTTCAAGAAAATATTAGGTCTGAAATTTTCATAATTGATAGTAGTGAGATTAATTCATTGGTSAATCAGTGTATTGGGGAATAAAAATATTGGTTCCARAAAATTTYTAAAAGATATATCAACAAAAGACTTAAATTACCATGTTGTCCAGAATGTCAAAAACATGTTTCTAGGCAGCCTAAAAGAATATCTCTTGATGTTGTGTATTAGAGGAAACTTGGGTGAGGAAAGMTGCAAGATAAAACATGACACTCATCCTTGGAAAAATAACTTAACAGAGAATAAGGCATATGCATCCAATTCCCCAAAAACAAAACTAAAAGTTTTGAAAGAAAATAACTTGAATGAAATACAAAAATCATCAAAGTTCTCTATGCTAAATAGATATATACAGAGAATTTATGTTGGCTGAAAGTAATTGAAGAACAAAGTTAATGTGCAAGCAATTATTTGAACAACTCCAAATCCAAAATTATCATGCAAATAAAAGAAAGGAATCAGAGTGGATTCAATATCAAATGGGCAGTAAAATTAGTCACTCAAACCTTCCATTTATTGTGTGTGGGACAACAAGATCAAAACCCATAAGAATCTCATTTAAGAAAACTTTTCAAGATCATAATTATGTGAATATGTTTATGGGAAAAATCTGAATGTATATTTTCATTACAAGAGGGAATGAATAATATCCTTTATAAAATATCTCACTTCCAAGATAACCCAATGCTTAAACAATGATATTCATAAAATCAATGATCTGAAAATTACCTAACACATAGACAAATTTTGAGAATGAGATAAAGACAATTTTCCCCATATCAAAATTAAATTGAAAATATCCAATCAAGGGAATATTAGTGTGAAATCATTCTATTTCTTCCCACCTCCGCTAAGAATTCATTTACTAATCAAACCACAACAATGAAAAGAAAATACAAATATAAACTAATTAAAAAATAGAAAGCAAAACTAAACTATGCATAAGAAAGACACTAGTTTATTCTACCCTACACATATTCTATGCTACAATGGCTGAAAAATGAGCTATGTAGATTCATAATGTCAATGTAGCCATCCATGTAATTCTGAGCCTTCAAACACATGTTCATGAAAAAATATTATAAACAAAACTTGGAATAAACATATAGTAAAGATAGGAAAAATTAAAACATGATAAACTCTATCCACTATATTAGGAATGCGACAACAATAATTCATAGGGAATATATCTAAGTAGGATGTATCCAACCATGATTCAATTATATCATGAGATATTGCATTACTATCATAGAATTGATGGAGGGAGTTCAATGGAAAGTAGCATGTCAAATTAGAACCATGGATAAAATTTGTGTAAAGTGTGCTCGGCGAGGGAATCTTTGAGATAATAAAGTTGTTTATCCTTGAATAAAAACCAAAATAATGAAGGTCTGACATAACCATCGATGAAGACTGAAGTGAATCATTGTCTTGGTAAGCCTCCTCCTCAACTTTAGATAGTCTAGTGAGATCAAACAATATTCATGGGCTAGGACCAACCATGGCATGAGAGATATCTTCAAAACAATGGTCAGATCCACTAGTATCAACAATATCAATTAAAGGGATATTCAAACAAGAAGATTCTCTATTGATCATCAATGAAGAAGGAAAATAAGAAGAAATAATTTGATACACTTTTTCTACAAAACTCTCTTCGCCCCTTGAAAAAGGTTGATAAGGCTTGGTTGTAATTAGTTCATGTGATGAGGACTTATTCTCTCTATATTCCAAATGCACATAACCACCCTCAAGTATGTCAAAAAGGGTTGATGCCATTAAATTTATTTGAATAGAAAAATGGGTGGCTTCCTGCAAAGTTAAACCATTAAAGAGATCAAGATATAACTAAAAATAAGTGGAATAATCAAGAGAATGAAAATCTTCTCTAGAATAAGAGGCATTTTTAAAAAGTTCCTCCATGAATGGTAGTTCCTCTTCTTTAAGAGCATGGGTGACTGATTGTGAATGGATAGGCTCCACAATAGGAATGATTTAACAATCAACATGTTGTTCCACCACATGGTATTCCTCTTTCAAGTTAAAAGTGGATTGTTGTGATAAAATAGGTATGTCTTGTATGTTTATTTCTTCTCATGAAGTAAAAATATCAATGTGGTTTTTTTTCTCCTGCACAATATACGAATCTAAAATGTCTTCCAAAACATATTCATGATTAGATGAGAGAAACAAGTCACAAGAATAATTAGAAAAAGAAGTTTCAATAAGTAATCCATCAACAATAGGAAAACAATCTTTCTCTATGTCAAATGAACTAGGATAATTTATAATAGAAGGACAGTCCAAATCATAAGAAATTAGTTCTAAAATATCCATGGCTGAGGAAGGATCCATATTAAGTTGTCCATATTTTTTTCATTTAAAAATTGATCAACATTCCTGTCTTTCCCCATAGCTTCCTCTTCTATTTCTTGTGATGGAGAAGATGATATAGGATAATGAGAACTTGATGTAACTGTTGGTGCCACCCAAGTGTCCCATTATCAACATGTAAATCCTCCTCTTGGTCAACTAAAAAAAATATGAAATTGAATTTACAACACAAGAGGTCTCTTTTTCATCACAAGGAAGAAAAGGAGGGATGGAGTGGTGAAATGATACAAATGCTTCTTCCAAAAAACAATTCTCTATCTAATCTATATCCCCTATAGTGAAGAAATATCTGGGCATATGGAGTCTAACTAAGCCATTCACATTTTCAACATTTTTATTTAAATTCAAATCAACATGTAAATGAACATTAAAAAATAATTTATATTCTTCATCTACTAGTTGATATATTTCATTAGTAAGAGAAACTAAACAGGAAATCAAATCACTGTTAGAGGGCCTATCATCCAAGGTAAACCTATAGCAAAAATGAGTAAATATGATAACAAAATATGCAAGAGATTCATCTTCGTCCTTCCTTAGCTCTAACAATTCTTCACACAATTTATCATAATAATAATTTTCAAAATCATGCAAAAAATCATGCTTAAATTGTTCCCATGTGTGAATAGAGGAGGCTGAAAAAGTCTCTTACCAACTCTGGACCCGACCTACAAAATTGAGAGTGAACAACCTGCAAATCGTACTTCCATTAGTAATATTGTGAGTACAAAAAAATTTCTAGAATTGTAAATCATGTCTAGATGCAAAGGTTTCACCCTCACCGTCAAATTTAAGTTTCAACAAGAAATGTGAAATATTTATAGGAGGTTTGGGAGGTAGAGTACTAGAAAAACATCTTCATAAAGGGATATGGGATGGAGCCATTAGTAAATTAAAACAAAAATGAATAAAAATGACTCCACAAGCTCAACTTGTCATATGACCCTCATTCTAGTGCAATTTATGTTGATGAGTTTGAATGGCCCATCAATTAGGTAAGGGAGAACACCCGATGGCGGGTCCCAATCAAACCTACTTTCATTTGGTGTATAAAAACTAATAGAGGAGCACAACTTAAAATGACACTTGGACAATTGAAATAGTTCATGGCATTCAAAATATTTTACATCAATAATACTGTAGATATCATTTCAAATAGTTGAAGAGGATACCTATAACATCATCCCTGCACTCATTAGAAATCACAAAAACATAATAATTCTAGAGACTAAGCACATAAATAGTTCACATGATCAATACCTAGAAAAATTAAACCACAAATACAAGTATATAATAGTCCCACAAACATTTGCAAACAATTATGAATTTAAAATTTATTCTTCTCCTTTTTAACTTGTAAGTAATAGTATTGTATTTCATTACAAAGGGGAAAAGTCCCTATTACATTCAGAAAGCCCTCTTTTATAAAACAAGAGAGACTCTTTAGATATAGTGTCTGTTCATTTTATTTCTCTTTATTTTGTAGTTTTTACATTCAAAATATATTTTTCATTTTAAAAAATTTACATGTGGGAGTTACAAATGAAATATGAAGATATCCATGGGTGGTTACATTCATCCTTATGCATCTCATTAATGACATTAATTTGCAAACATTTGTGTCTTAACCTCTTAGGGCCATCTTCCAAATTTCTTGAGTCGTTTTGGGATTTTTGGATTTTCCCTATTGAATGAGATCGTTCTGGCTACTCCTCCTCTATCTCATATTTCCATTGAGATATTTATTTCTCAATTTCATTGCATGTAACTTGATATATGATTGTTTGAAGTTTTCATAGCCAAATCTTCAACTGAATTCAGGTTCCTTCTATGTTTTATGATTTCAAATGTTTTTTTCTGAGTATATTCTTTCATTTGTGAATCCATCATGTTCCTCTCCTTCCTAGATTTTCACAGAGCTCTCATGATCCTGATTTCATTTCATGTATCCCTGGATATGGATTCCTGAAGTCTGCACAATCATTTATGTCCCGAAATTCATGGTATATTTTTTTCTATGTTTTCTAATGTATTATGTCACCTTCTCACCAAGGTGACCTATGCCATTGCATTCCTTTATCTAATACCTTTCTAACAAGGTATCATGGACCCAATTCAAACACTTGTAGTGGATGTTATGCTCGTTTAAAGAACACTACTCAACAACCATCGATTTCGCATGTGGGTTAATATGGACCATTGATCTTCAACCTGCAAAGAGGAGTCTCGCATGCTTAAGCGAGTTCGAAAATCAACAACATAATTTTTTTATTATGGATATTTTGAATATGAATTTGGGTGAGCATGGTGTTATAGTCCAAAAATGAGACATCTATGCATCCAAGACATTGGCCCATCCCTTTGCATTCTTTTCCAATCATACTGCTAAGGTTTCCTTCTAAAAAATAATTTTTTGGATAATGTACGTGCTATGATGAACCATATTCTTGTGTACATACACATGCTGCATGCTAGTCTATCCACATACATATGCCTGCTGCATGCTAGTTAACCAATGTTTACCTCCAAAAAATAAAAAACATATAAAATTGCACACATTTCAATGGAGTTTATGGGATATGAAGGGTTTCCTAACCATTTTACCCCTTAGATCCCTTCCCCAAACCAGATAACCATCTTTTTATCATATAAAAAGAGGTATTGTGGAGTCATTTAGATATATGAACAAGAGAATAAGAAAAAACTTCCAAAATCCTTTCCCTCTCATTGCCCAAGTTTTGCATATTTCTCTGAGTTTTATCCTCAACTTTCCCTTCCAAACACTCTCCCTATACAACCCTTCCTTCTGTTGGACAAACCTTAGAAAGCACCATCAAAAGAATTTATCCTTCCTTTCATTTCGACCTTCTTTTCTTCACTTTCCTCATAATTTCGGCTTAGATATCATTTGTAAACCTCAGACACCTATAGATATTCAATATGCTCAAGTGTGTTTCAAATGAGAGAGCCTTGTCTCTTATTTATACTCTCCAAGTAGTTTCCTTAAAAACATCTTCTAGGTCACTTGGCCCCACTTTCCTTATTTTAGGGTTGGGTCCACTTCTAATTTCTCCATTAAAA
>ML787914.1:327884-340278 GCA_009831015.1 Picea engelmannii | reverse complement strand
CTCGGACTTGCGGGGTGAGTTGGGAGCTATTTTTTCTCGGGTTTAGGGTGCATTGCCCCTTTGTGGCTCAGGGGGATAAGGGGGAAGAACAACACCCCTAGCATTGGCTGGGAGGTACCGGTGAAGTCTCATCGGTCGTCAAGAGAGAGATGCACGGAGCGCGCGGGACAACTACTCAGAGCAGGCGACTTCGGCTATAGTACGCTTCCTTTATTTCTGCATGGTATATTATTAGTATGCTTTACGCCTTTAGTTCTGTATATTTAATTGGGTAAATAAAATGATTGAAATAGCATTTTATTTGATAAATGAAACTCCCCCATAGCCTTAAGCTCATTGTTGATTGATTCCCTTGGCTTTCCATCCTTGCATGTCTGGACCATCATATGGTTTTATTGATTTGTAATGATTTGCGGCTTATATTTTTTTTTCCTTCATCCCTAACTCATTATTCCATGCCTAAGCAGTCAACCAGGAGCTGGATCTACGATCGTCACTTTAGTGTTAATAGAACGATGGATCCAAATGCGTTGCTTTTTTGTGCATGGATGATGAGCGAAGGATGTTCCGGCCAGCCATCTACCCCTTCTGATTGTTCTTGGTTGATTGATGGTATTGCGCTTTCTTGTGATGGATTTCTCTACATTAAACCACTTATCTTTTTGTTTTCGGTTTGGGATATTCTAGACATCCTACCCAGAAATTCACTCAACGAATCCCCTTAAATTTTATTGTTGACCGCGATTTTATTACTGGGCATTTTTGGGCATGTCAGCGATTTACATTATCATTTGACTACAATCTCGTTCTTCTTTTTCTTACTGCTATTCCCTTTACTTGACTGCAATTTACATTGGGGACTGTGATTTACTCTGCAAATTTTACTGTACCTTTACATCTATGGCCTATGATTTCACTCTACCTTTGGCCACACCGGGCTGTGTCTTATTGTGTTGTTATTACTCTGTGTTAAATCCTTTTATTTACATGACTATGGATTCACTACTGTTGGTTGAGAGTCAAGTCTTAATAGCCTGCGAGTTTACCCCTTTTTCATACTTTTATTGACGATGATCTTCCCTTTTGACTACGATTTCATATCCTTACATTTATAAACTTACCTACAATTTTATTCCTTTTTGCCTGGCGAATTTAACACTGTGATTTAATACCTTCACTGTGAATCTCCTCTGCGATTTCAATTACTGTTAAATTCTGTAGTGGGTTTACTTTTGGCAGAGAACTTACAAGTTTCATAGAGAATTAGTTACCTTTGTTTCCCGAATTTGTTACATTACAACAAAGTGGTTATAGTTATATTTACCCTATTAGTTACCACAATAGATAGTGAATATTTATTTTGGGTCTAGATATATTGATGGAAGCATTATTAGCATAGCTGTATTAGAATGGCGCTCTTGAGATATGGTATTGTTGTATGTTTACAATGATTTATTGTATAACAAATCATTTAAGGACATTACAAGAATTAGAAGGCAACATTATTAATTAGACAGTAATCATGTACCAATGATTTCAGATTTAGCAGCAATACTGTAATTAATAGAGAGCAATGCCACTTATACCAGCAATGTCGTAGTTAATGGACAACTTACCTCTGCATTCGGAACATACAACGATTCACAATATCTCTACTTTTGGAAGGATGAGATATCGATGCCACCATTTTAGACAACAATTTCTTTAGGGAAACAAAATAGCCAATGATTTTGTTGAATGAAAAAAAATCACAGACCATGAACTAATTATTTAGAGAGCGAATTGAATCTTGGATTAACAACCGGAATGACACTTTTTAGGCTGCAAATTTATATATGTTAGAAAGTCAGCGCTTGGTATGTGAATGACAGTAATGCTTTTATGGAGGACAATAATGTATCCCTGTTTTTATGACCGTGTTTTCTTCTAAATATTTTGACAGTAATAATTTTGGACACCAAAATATATATTCTCTATTTGGTATTTACTCTGCGATATCATCTCCACTCAGTGTTTTCCTGTAGTTACCCTAGACAATGATTTTAAGTCTGGGCGAGTCTTTGGCATTGAATGTATCAGTTTTTATTAGCACTTGATTGGATTGGCTCTCTAAAAAACAATTAGAGTGGATATATGGAGCGTTTACCTTATCCTTCATTAAATTTCAACTTATTGATTTTGTGACTAATGCAGTTTTTTAACTAGATTGTTGTTTTCTACTTAAGGATTCTTAACTGTTTACAGTTTTACAGTTATCACTCAAGGGTCATCTACCAACGACTTATGATTTTTGCAACCCTTATCACTAAATAAGTTGCTACACCACTGTGTATTATCCTTGTCGATGGACCTTATGTATTTATATTATGTAGTTGGATAAGGTGAGTTGTCGAATTGGAAGGTTATTGGGGTTGAAGATGTAGTAATGGTTAATGCCAAGGTTGATAGGGGAGAACTGATATTTTAGATGAGATTGTTAAATGATAATTATTCATTTTAAGATGCTTTGTTCCCGTCATAAATCTCAGGGATTGAATTTTAAGATAGAAGGTAAGAACAAAATTGTTCTTGTTGATATCAACCTGGAAAGTTAAGTATAGTTGATTTATTGGAACATTGATTATGATTTGTCACATCAATTGATCACTTGAGCTTGTGTGTTATTGGGTTATAGGGACGTATGTTAGGGGATGATTGTATTCTATGCTTCGGGTCAGATGTGTGTGGTAGGTGGTTATCTATTGTCATACCTTAGGTGACTTCCTTGTAAGAAACAAGAAGGCTATCTAGTTCCTTGTGCCATTTAAAATGTTTCGATCGTCGCTATCCTGTGTCCTTTCTAGTTGGTTGTTGAGTGCTTCATTTATCATGTGCATCTATTGTTGACATTGAAGTTGGGAATTCTGGCGTGGATAGTGTCACGGTTTAAGGTTGATTGGTTTGTTGTGCCTTAGTTACAATCACGCTTGACACCATGTGGCAGCATGATTCCTTATGATTGGGTTATTGCGCACATGATCGATAAGCGCGCCTATTGAATAGGCCTTGGGTCAAGTGCTTCCCAATGTGGGCGTGTTCATTGTAATTGATGTTGGTACCTAGGTTGTAACATCTTCATGTGTTGGGTATTGCATGCCATAGAGGTTCTAGTGTGTGGTCGTCGAGACCACTCTGTCGAGATTGGGGATGGTGTCCCTTATCTTGTAGGCGTTGTCATGTTGTGTCAGGAAGGTAGTCGTTCTATCCTTTGGTTACACATGTCTCACCCAACTGCTTGGGATGCTAGTGCATTGAGTCATTGTTTTCTGTTTTTGATCCGCATGTGGGTGTTCATCATTAGGTTGTGTGGTTCAGCTTTTGTCATCGTCGCCTTCTTGTTTAAAAAAAAAATAAAAAAAATTGCTTGTAGTCGTAATGAATTGGGGACCTCACATATGGTATCATAGTGGGTTCAACCCTCTGGTTGTGGATCACCAGGATTTCCTCTACAGTAAACCCGTGAGTATTAATCATAGCGTTAATTAAAAATATTAACATGTCCTTGTGGGATCGTATTTAGAGGACACCTCATAGGTTCACAATGTGGTGTCGTGGAAGGAGGTGTGACGCCTCCAGAAGTTCTTGCACCCTTAGAGTCAAACCCCCAAGGGGAGGAGCAAGTCCTTGGGCTGGATTCACTTTTTGTAAGGGATGATGATGGTCTAACAAGGCACTTCCAGGTAATGTCCAAGGTCCTTGATTCATATTTGCTACTGAGTTGAGGCCAGGGCACCTGTACCCTAAGGGTCCACAGCATGCCCTAGCTAGTACTGTTATCATCCACCGACAACTCGAGATAATTGAGTTCTCGAGTCCAAAAGTGGCGCGGATGGCTGTGCCGTCGAGGCATAGTTTTAAAGCAAGGCGTTGGGATTCATGCTTCGTGATTACGACCTCCAGAATGAAGGTTTGCATGGTTGTCTTTCAACTGGAGGGGAGCACTCCTATATGGTGGAAGACACTCCTGCCACATTTGAACATGGTTGTTGACGACATGTCATGCGAATTGTTCAAGGAACGGTTCCAGGAGAGGTATCTTTCTGAGGAATTCATTTAGCTTTATCTCAATGAGTTCAACGCCATGCGAAAACAAAGCCGCATGGTGCCCGAGTATGAGGCCTGTTTTGGAGCTGCTTCGGTGTGATTTGCACCAACTTACCCAGAAACGTAAGGTGAAGAAGTTCGAGTTTGGCCTTATTGTTAGAATTCATCTTCTACTTCGAGTATCGGGATTACTGGACCAAAGAAAGTTTGTTGGATTGTCGGGAGCCACTTTACCAACATTATTTCCCAGAGGAAGGGGTCGGAGCATCTGGATCATCCGGACCCACTACCGTGGGAGTTTTGGGCAAGGCCCATCGGATTCATGCAGTGGTGAATAACCACCGGTCAGAGCACTAGTCGACTATGCTCGAGACGTCAGGTACTGTCGCTGACCAGACACTTAGTATTTTGATTGACCCTAGTGCTATCGAGAGTTTCCATTTCTGGTGAAATGCTAAAAAGGATTAAGGTAAGGAAATCGAACAGTATGATTTTAAATTTGTAGAGATGGCTTCGTAAGAAAACAAAGGGTTGGAGGAAAGGTTACAGGTTGTACCTTAACCTGGGAGATTTTTTCACCAGGGCCAACTTGCACATCATGATCTTGGAATCACATGAGGCGATACTAAACTGTATGATGAAACAACTGAGCTTGTTCAATGATGAGGGTCAAAGACACGTGATTGGAGGTTGGAACTAGGGAGTTTCCCTAAGGTTCATCTCTTCCTTGAGCTACAGAAGAGCATGCGCAAGGGGTGTAAGATTTATGCGATCTTGGCATTAAACGAGAAGGGAGTAGGAGAAGTTATCGAACACCTTCCAGTGGTGCGAAAGTTTGTGGATGTCTTCCTGGAGGAGTTACCAAAGATGTCTTCCTGGAGGAGTTACCATAGACCTGAAACCCGGGGTTGAACCGATAGCAAGAAAACCTTATCATATTTTGACCCCAGAGTTACAGGAGTTTAGATTGCAACTGAAGGAGTTGTTGGACTTGGGACTTATACGTCCAAGCATGTCACCGTGGGGTGCGCTTGTTATTTTCATACGAAAGAAGGATGGGTCATGGAAACTCTGCATTGACTACCTTCAATTGAACAAGGAAACAATCAAGAATCAGTATTCGTTGTCGAGGATTGAATATCTGTTTGATCAGATAAAGGGTGCGATGGTGTTTTCAAAGATCGATTTGCGATCGGGGTTTCACCAGTGATGGATCAAGGAGGATGAAGTCCCTAAGACCACCTTTAAGACAATTTTTTGGCATTACGAGTTTACGGTTTTACCGTTGGGATTGAAAAACGACACAGGGGTATTTATGAGTTGATGAATGAGGTGTTTCATGAGTTCTTGGACAAGTTCATCCAAGTATTCATAGACGATATTTTGATTTACTATTGGACGATGGAGGATCTTGACAAGAACTTGCGCTTTGTACTACATTGTATGTAAGAGCACAAATTATATGGGAATTTTTCCAAATGCTCGTTTTATCAATCGAGGATTCACTACTTAGGGAATGTCATCTTTGGCGAAGGTATCGCTGTGGATCCAGCAAAGGTCGAGGCTATTATGGAATGGCCTGCACCGACGAATGTACCAGAAGTGTGTAGCTTCATGGGTTTAGCTGGATACTATCGACGGTTCATCGAGGGATTTTTTGAAGATAGAAAATCCGATCACAGAATTGCAGAAGATGAACAAGAAGTTTGTTTGGACCGAGAAATGCGTGGAAGCATTTCATAGACTCAAAGAGTTGTTGACAACGAAACCGATACTAAAGGTTCCTGACCTGGACGTGAACTTCTTGGTATGCAATGACACATCCAAGGAAGGCTTAGGCAGAGTCTTGATGCAATAAGGTCAAGTGATCTCTTACATCTCGAGGAAACTGAGAAGGCATGAGGAGAACTATGCGACACACGATTTGGAGTTGTTAGAAATTGTTTATGCCTTGAAGGTTTGGAGACACTACCTAGTTGGACGAAAATTTGAACTAAATACGGACCACTATGACTACAACACATCTTTACGCAGAGCGACCTTAATGCGTGACAATGACATTGGTCGAAATTGCTTAGTGAGTGCAACTTCAAGATTTATTACATAAAAGGAACAGTGAACCGAGTGGAAGATTCATTGAGTCGGAGACCATGCATTTTCTTTGTGTTGCCTCTTCAGACGAATCTATGTGAAAATATTCTATCTTTATAGTGCGATGATGGTTGGTACAAAGAGGTCAAGGATTTTGTCGAACAAAACACAATGATGGTACCAAGATTTGAAGGATTTACGTTGGAGGGCGATGGATTATTGAGGTTTTAAGTTCTAGTTTATGTACCATCGAACGATGAGTTGAGGAGCTTGATCCTAAATGAGGCTCATAGAGTAGTATACATGGCTCACCCTGGAGTCACGAAGATGAGGGAAGACCTTAAACCCTTATTCTTCTGGAAAGGAATGAAGGCAAACATAGTCAACTATGTGGCCCAATGTATATAATGTCAGTAGGTAAAGGCTGAACATAGACATCCAACATGATTACTACAGCCACACGCTATTCCAGAATCGAAATGGGAGGTTATTTCGATGGATTTTATTGTTGGGTTGCCACTGACGGGAAGGAGACACGACTCGATTTTCATAGTAGTCGACACTCTGACGAAGAGTGCTCATTTTATTTATGTGCATACGACATATCAGGTCCCTGACATAGCTAGGGTTTTCATCAGTGAGATTGTGAGTCTGCATGGCATACCTAAGAGGATTATATCCGATCGAGGATCAATGTTTACTGACGATTTTGGACTAGTTTCCAAGAGGCCTTGGGAAACCAAATTAACTTTAGTACTATGTATCACCTGGAGACTGACGAGAAGACCAAACGAATGAACTAGACCTTGGAAGACATGTTGCACATCTACGTGATGTAGCGACAAAAGCATTGGGAAGAATTCTTTCCACTGGTAGAATTTGCTTATAACAACAGTTACCAAAGCACCATTAAGATGGTGCCTTTCGAGTTTATTAAGGGTGACCGTGTTGGATGCCTTTGAGTTGGGATCGGATTAAGGATAGGGTCCTGGCGGGACTGGAAGAGATCCAAGAAATGGAAGATTAAATGAAAACTATAAGAAAAGGTATCAAAGAAGAACAGGATCGACAAAAGAGTTATGTCGATGCACGTCATGTCTACCATAGTTACGATGTGGAGATCGATTATTTTTGCGACCGAAACCGCATGAGAGTTCAATCAAGTTTGGGAAAAAGGGGCTAAACTATCTCCTAGGTTCATGGGATCCTACGAGATGGTGGAAATAAGAGGGTTGTGGCCTAATGCATAGCCTTTCTTGATTCTTGAGGCATATGCACAATGTCCTTCACATCTCTATTTGAGACTTTATGATTAGTGATCCTATACATCTTTTGACTTGAGCACCTTGCGGGTGTCGGATGAGGGTGCACTCATGGATGAGATAATCCACATCCTGGATCATCGCATTTGAAAAATACGGCGTCGAACAATAGATCAGGTCAAGGTCCAGTGGGACAACTATAGTCCACACTCGGTGACCTGGGGGGACGCATATGATATGCACCAGCAGTTCCCATTTTTGTTTGATAGATAGACTTATGATAGTGTGATACACATTATTTTGGTACTTATATACTGTGAAACTTCGGGACAAAGTTTAGACCAAGAGGGGGTGTATGTAACATCCCTCTGTTGCGTGCACTGAGTGAACTTATTCTTTGAGGACACTTTCTCACAAGTGATCCAAATTATTATACTTTGGGGAATTTGATTATGATTATGAGGCGTTATGAATTGATGACATGTTATTTTGTTGCATTGACATAGACAAGTGCTATTGACTCGATTTTCCTTGAGTGTGCAGGATTTGGACCCCAAGGATGCAGAGGCATCGATGTGACCCCTTGGACTCCGGATCGAGTCAAGGAGTGGACTATTGGGGTTTGATTGTTGTATATATGACATTTGTGCATCTGATTAGATGATATGATTTGGATATATATTTCTGACATGATTTGTTGATGATGCAGGTTGAAAATATCTTGCTAACCAGACTCATATGTGGAGTAGAGGGGTCACGCACAACTATTAGAGACATTGAGGGAGAGGTGTGGAAAACAGCCTTGCCACAACCTACTGGCATGCCCGTCATGGCTCAAACTGTAGGTTAACGATTACCTAGTTTGGGAAGACCCGTGATGTCGTGAGGGATGACTGTGTCAGTTGCTCATGATGATTCTAAGGGGCACGCGATAAGGTAGGGGCCTTATTCCTTAGAGGCCCTTAGTCTCCCACAAGATCACCTAGCAGAGTATTGACTCCAAGGGTTTTTGATGTCTACCAAGTCAGTCAAGAGGTGAGTGGCACCCTTGGAGCACAAAGTGCATTTTGAAGGGCACATCGTGCAAGAAAAATGGAAAGAGGCGAGTGGCACCCTTGGAGCACGTAGTGCGTCCTGAAGGGAACGTCATGCAAGCGAAACAATGTGAGGCGAGTGTCACCCTTGGAGAACCTAGTGCGTCATGAAGGGAACTTCATGTTGTTAATTAATAAATGGATAAACCTAGATGGACTCATGATGAATAATGTGATAAGAAAGATTCAAAACAATTTCCCTAATAAAATGTCGCCCAACCGAGGAAAATAAAGTCTAGGTCTAAGTGATACTTGTGATAAAAAATATCTATTTACATAAAAATATAAATATAAATAAATAAATAATAATGATAATCATCATTAATCATGTGACGATAAGGGGGTAAGTAATTCATTTAATTTATAAAAATATTTTGGGGGATAAAATTAAAAAGGAAAAAGGGAAAAAGTTAATTTTCTACACCTGCCAATTTGAGTTTTAAATTAAAAGGGAAAGAGGGAAATTTAAAAGAATTAAGAAACTAGGAAAAAGTGGGAAACATAAAAAGAAAGGGCAAACACAAGGAAAAAGCAGAAAGTCTAACTTAGTAAGGTATCTAGAATTTAAGAACTTTCTAAGTTAAACTCACTAGTAAATTAGTAAGTGGAAAGTCATTAAAATTTGTAAGGGAATATGGGGACACCTAGGAGCGATTCTAGGAGTGATTTTAGGTGGGTGAGGGGAATAGGAGTAATTAATTAATTAATGAAATTAATTTATGGTGCAATGAAGGGGATGGGTGACACATGTATGGGGAGGATTATTATAAATTAAATTATTGAACAATAAATTAAAAGGGATTTTGGGAAATTAATTGACCTAGAAAATCTATATAAAGGAGGGAAGAGGAGGATGATGGATCTCTTCTGTTATGCGTAACGTTACACTACATAATTTTATACTTGACTGACTTAGCTTGTGGGAGTTGCGATACCCATCTCAGTGAGGAGTGGTAGCTTGGCCTTGTGGGGCGAGTTGGGAGCTAGTTGTTCTCTGGTTTAGGGTGCGTAGCCCCTTTGCAGCTTGGGGGGCTAAGGGGGAAGAAGAGTACCCCTAGCATTGGATGGGAAGTACCGGTGAAGTCTCATCAGTCGACAAGCAGGAGATGCATGGAGCGCGTAGGAAAAATACTCAGAGCGAGGGACTTGGGCTACGATATGCTTCCTTTATTTCTGCATGGTAGATTATTAGTATGCTTTACGCCTTTAGTTTTGTATATACAATTGGGTAAATAAAATGATTGAACTAGCATTTTATTTGATAACTAAAACTCCCCCATAGCCTTAAGCTCATTGTTGATTGATTCTCTTGGCTTTCGATCCCTGCATATTTGGACCGTCCTATGGTTTTATTGATTTGTGATGATTTTTGGCTTATATATTTTTTTCCTTCGTTCCTAACTCATCATTCCACATTTGAGCAGTCGGTCAGGAGCCATATCTACGGTTTTCATTTCGGTGTTAATAAAACTATAGATCCAAACGCCCTGCTTTTATGTGCGTGGATGATGAGTGAAGGATCTTCCTGCCAGCCGTCTACCCCTTCTAATTGTTCTTGGTTGATTGATTGTCTTGCGCTTTCTTGTGATGGATTTCTCTACATTAAACCACTTATCTCTATGTTTTCGGTTCGGGATATTCTTGGCATCCTACCCAAAAATTCACTCAACGAATCCCATTAAATTTTATTGTTGACCACAATTTTATTACTGGGCATTTTTGGGCATGTCAGCGATTTACATTATCATTTGACTGTGATCACATTCTTCCTTTTCTTACTGCGATTCCCTTTATTTGACTACAATTTACATTTTGGACTGTGATTTACTCTGCAAATTTTATTGTACCTTTACATCTATGGCCTGTGATTTCACTCTGCCTTTGGCCACACCGAGCTGTGTCTTATTCTGTTGTTATTACTCTGTTTTCAATCCTTTTATTTACATGACTGTGGATTCACCTACCATTGGTTGAGAGTTGAGTCTTAATAGCCTGTGAGTTTACCCCTTTTCCATACTTTTAGTGACGATGATTTTCCATTTTGACTGTGATTTCATATCCTTACATTTATTAACTTACCTGCAATTTTATTCCTTTTTCCCTGGCAAATTTAACACTACGATTTAATACCTTCACTGTGAATCTCCTCTGTGATTTCAATTACTGTTAATTTATGTAGTGGGTTTACTGTTGGCAGCGAACATACAAGTGACGCAAGAGCATCATCAACATCAAGCAAGCCAGCGTGGAGACAAAAGACACCTGGACAAGCGCCAACGCAAATTTTGAAATCACCTTGAAATTGATGCGCAATCTTAAAAGAAGCCATTAAGAGAAAGCGTAATTGTAAAATGTAAATGTACCTTGAGTGATTTTCTCTCGTCCTTAGTAGGTAGAAAGAATTTAAAGTAGTTAATGCAAGTAGGTAGAATTGAATGTGTAGATTAGACAATTTTAGAGCGCACGAGGGAAATGGGATATAGACACCCTCATTGTGTATTGTATGATATTAGTGAGCATAGAGAAGAAGCAGAGAGCTGTGTAAGAACACCCATGTACAGATATTTGGATTAATGCAAAGAGGTTGATTCAAATTCATGGTTTTGTGTTTGTTCTCTATGTATTGATGTTGAATGATATGCTCATGAATGTTTGCTTCCTGTTATACATTTTCTTTATGTGTTGTGTATATGATTTCATGTTTTGAGTTTGAAGTCTAAAAGGAAGTAGGAATGAGTTTCAATTGTTTCTCTATCTGAACAAGGATTACTGCAAGGAGTGCAGTCGAATTGTCTGCAAGGAGTGCATTGACAAAGGGTTCAGATAGGGTAGCTTTTGTTCTCGTTCAAAAGTGTTGTTAGGCATAGGAGTCGTGCAAGGAGTGCGTAGGCCAAGTAAAGTCTCAAGATTGTGAACTTGAGTGAAGTATTGAGAGACTGTTGCTGCAGGTGTGTGCAGGTTTGAGGGATTTCAACACTTGGATGTGTTTGAAAGTTTGTCGCAAGGAGTGCGCGCAAGAGTCTTCTCTAAGACTTGAAGTTGAAGATAGTTCAGAAGGATCTGAAATCTTCAAAAGGTCGTTGAAGGCAGGAAAAGAGGCCAAGTACCTTGAAGTTTGTAAGAGGCATCGTAAGTTTGTGCCGGATGAGGACGAGTTTCATGGAGAAAAGTAGCTTAGTCAGTTGTGCAGAGGTTCTCAGAGCAAGAACGGACGGTCGAAATTCTCTGAGGAGGATTCGCGAATTTTCGTGAGCCGTCAGATCTCATGGAGAAGAAGGGGAGATATGATGAGTATTCCCTAAAGGTTCAAAGCTCAGGAGGGGTAGGACCGTATATATAAGCCATAAGGGATGTCGGATTTACACGCAGATACTTGTATCGGGGTTTCGTAGGTTGGAGTCCCGTAAACTTGGCAACGGGAATCGCGATATCACGAACCGTGATATCCCGAAAGCTAAGAGGATTTGTGTGGGCCACAGTGGAGTCAACAAGGTGGATAGGTGACACACTGTTTTGGAGTTTCTTGGAGTGAAGTTCCGAACTCATTGCATTAGGATTTGCGATATTGTGAACTCTGAAATGCCGATGAAGTGAAGTAGCATTGAAAGGTCAAATTCGCGAGTGTATCGGAGTCTCGACAAATCGGGATTCGGGAGTCAGTAAGATGAGTTGTTCGACATCGCGATCGCTGAAATCATGATAGGGAAAATACCGAAAGTAAAAGGAAAAGGTCAGCGTTGACTGTTGTTGGGTTTCGGGGATTCAAGAGACCAATGCTCGACCATTGGATTCGTGAAGGTGCGAAGTCCGATATCCCAAGTGTAAAGAGGGGATCCCGTGAGAGTTGTTGTGGTTGAAGATTTC
>ML787914.1:301357-318488 GCA_009831015.1 Picea engelmannii | reverse complement strand
ATATTGACTATATTGAGAAACATTCATCAGTGTTGTGACAAGGGTTGTTGTGGAACTCACACCACTTTCTGGTGTCTTTCTTAGACTTCCCATTACCCTTATTTTTCTACATCTTGGACTAGCTCTCTTGAGGTTGGCCTTCCTTCCTCTATCCATGCTTCTCCCAGTTACTCTGCTGCTTGAGTTTTTGCTCAATTTTGACTGCATATAGATAAGCAACTCCCAGTGAGGATATGTCCAAGAAATCCATCTCTGTTTGGATGCACCTATGTAGACCACTTTGGTACTTAAAAACTAGGTGCCGCTTGGAGTCTTTGATACCCAACTTTGAGCGCAAGGTATGAAATATGTTGGTGTACTCTGGCACGTTCTGGTATATTTTCTGACATAGAGTTGTCTATCTCATGTATTGGTAATCATAGTTTTCGACATGGTAGAACTCCTCCTTTAGGGAATCTACAAAGGGCGCACAAGTGGGTTCTCTCCCAAATGGTGTATATTCATCTGTGGTGTACCTCTCCCAGTAAAATTTCCACCAAGATTTGACATGGGGAAGTGATTTAAGGAGCATGAAGGTGATCTTTTTACTGCCGAAATGTTTTTGGATATAGTAATAACCTTCTAGCAGATTCAACCATTTTTTTAGAGCAATTGCATCTATATGGCCTTCAAATAAGAGGATATTGAAATTGACTTGTACCTTGAAGGGTGTTGCACTTGAAAAATGGTTGTTTGTCGAAGCTTCCTTGGTTGTCCCCATCGGTAGTCTTCGAAGGATCTGAGTGAATTTATCCATCATATCATTCCTTTGACACACGATGGATTCCTTGAGCAACGTCTTGAAAGGATCTCCTAGTTTATCATGTCTCTTTTCTTCCACCATGGGACGCCTCTTGGGCCAGCGAGAGTTATTTTCCTCGAGAGAAACTAGCTCGAGACCAAAATATATATACTCTGACCTTGTCGAGGGACCTACTTTGAGAAATTAAAAGGAGAATACTGCTCTGATACCACTGATCCAACTTATTTTCAGAATGACATGAAGACATAAATATAGAAGAGATACAAAAAATGAAATACATAGATATATTGCAAGAAACACAGAAATATAGTGAAACCCAACTTCTATTAATGAATAAGAGAGAAAAACATTGTAGAACACAAATTGGCAGAATGGGGTAGCTTATCTATGAAAATAAAGAGATGTTGGCTATGCGTCATTCGCAACAAGCTTTACATCACACTCCATTGTGTGCTTAAAGGGCCTCCTTCACCTCAATTATATATGAGAGAGTGAGAGGAGAACAATTCATGTGATGCATGTAGGATAAATTGGACTAAGTTTATAAAATTCCATAGGCATGTAAGACACTAGGACTTCTCGGGTGGTCACCCATCCCAGTACTACTCTAGCCTGAGTGTGCTTAACTGTGGAGTTATAATGGGATCCGGTGCATTAATGTTATGTTGTAGGCATGTACATAAGACCACTACGAAATCATTAAATTATTTCTTTAATTAACAAATGAAGATGACATTACATTCCATTCCCCATCAAAAAGGTGAATATCATGGTTTATCAAAACCACAAGCTCAAAATGGTGATTCAGTGGAAGAGGTGGGTGGTCGCTGAGATCCATCTGGATCATTCTTAGAGCAGTTTCCAAAAGAAAAGGTTGTAACCTTTCATCTTGTATACGAATAAAAGAGATTATATTTGTCCCAAAACTTTATGTGTACATTTTCTTATCTATTTGATCATTTATATCTATATCTAGGATTTTAAATGATAACTAGAGATTGTATATGTTGTTGTGTTGTGTTCTTAGTCTATTGCAGGTCATCTTTGGGAAGAAAGCTATGATCTAAGGGGAAACAAAAAGTGGAAGAGGTCTACATCAACTGAAAGGATTCAAGGTGCTCTTCTTAACCTTCTCTTTCCTCTCTCTCATCACTTAGTCTAGATTGTTTTGGGGTAGATTAGAGATAATTCATTCTTTTAAGGGAGTCATCATTCTGCCTATTCCTTAGACCTATAAGTTTAGGGGGAATTTTCCCCATAGTAGAATTGGCGACTCCACTGGGGATTCTGTCTAGGTTCTTAGTGGGAGATCTTATTTTTATTTGATTTTCATTTTATTTCTGAGATTTCTGAGTGTTCTGAGTCAGGTTGGGTATTTGGTCACCTTCCAGGTGCCTACCAACTTCCCTTTCCCAAGTTGTCTGTCCAAAATTTTTCTATTTTGAAAATTTGCAGAGTTGTACAAGTGTTTTTCTTTGTATAGCACACCTACATACATGTTATTAATTATACACAACCCATGTATATATGCATGTTCTCCATGCACAACACACATCTCTGTGGTCTTGGAAGAGTTTCTCAAAATACTTTTCTTTCTTGTTAGCAAGCTCTTGACTCCTCAAGTCTTCCTGATTTCTATAGGGTCTCTTTTGATTTTGTTTGGTTGGGTTCAAGGCTCAAATTATCTTGCAATTTGTAAATAATCTTTTGTTTCTTTATCTCTTTTGTTTGTTGTCAAGGTTAAGGATGAACTTATGAGCTTTAGGTCCTCCTCTAGATTCTAGTGAATACCTTCTTTTAAGAAGTCGCTTAGGGTCTGTGTCAGTCATTAGTTTGTCTTCTCTTTCCCTTGGTTATTCTTTGAAAAAGGAAAAAATATCATTTTGTTGTTATTTTCATTTCTAAGCATATAAAAATAAAAAAATAAAAATTTTGTATTTCATTAACTGCATTTGAATTTTATTTTGCATTTTTGTTTGGTGTGTGTAGCATAGGATGTTTTTACAAAATAAAAGAGTTTTTATTCCAAAGTTCCTTATAGGCTACTTCCTTGAAAGTTTTAGTAGTTTGCATTAAATTTTGAAACGAAAAATCGTTCTAGGAAAAAATGCATTTTAGGATCTTGGTCTATAATTTGAAAAGTTTGCACCTTCAAAGTTAAAAAGCCATTTTTTTCCAGTTGTAGAATGTAGTTTTCTTTCTTCACAATGTTATAAAATATTATTAAACCTTCTCTTTCATCTCTCAAGAATACCACGAGTTTCACTTCCATACCCCATGACTAATTAATCCATTTAAAATCAACGATTAATACTAAAATCAACTAGACGTTTCTTTTTATAAGGTACGCCAAGTAGTCTAGGCTTTAGGGCCTTGAAATATTAGCTTTGGAGAGGAAACTATTCAAGGTTGCTTAAATAAACTTAAGAGTCTTTGATAGGGAGTGAAAAATTCTAGTTTCATAATATTTAGCCGGGACCCCCCTCTAACACAAGGGATAAACACGAGGTTTTGAGGAAAGGTAGAGGAGATAACCCCTTAAAATACAGACCAAACATAGTGGGGATCATATATTGAGGGTTATTCTTGGGATATTTGATGATCACATTTGAATACAGAGATTCATGGACCTCGAATCCATTCAGGATCCTAACTTTTCCTCCAGACAATTTTCCTTCAGTACCCTTGAAAGGCTTCAGAATTTTCTATCCTGCTCATTACAATCATCCCGATTGTCGACTGTACCCCCCTAGTAACTGACTACGAGCTAGCAACCTAGTTTCCATTTTGTAGGGACTTACACGGGTGACTAAGGGGGTATACTGGAGTACCTAGGTCAGACGTCAGATTTCACTTTATAGAGTATACCCAGAGGGTGTTTCTGTGTTTGAGTTACACTTGCACCGATAAGTTTCTCTAGTATCGATTGGCCTAACTATTATTCCTGCCAGTTAGTTGATTGCTTGATTTTCCTTTAGGTACCTTTTAGTGTGTTCTTTGTGTTTCACACTAGCTTAACCTTAGAGTTTCGGTTGATAATTTATGAAGGTGGAAGATCAACAACTCCACCATTCGCGTAGGCTTTAGGTCCTGTCGCCGATTACTTTGGAGCCACCTCTGCCATCGATGAGGCAAAGGATATATCAAGAGGGTTTTTTTGAAGATATTGGTCTGCCGAAAGTTATTCCTGAGCCTACTCCTAGATAATATACACTTTCACTATAGGAATCCATGTTTTCGACCTCAAAGTTGAAGGATTTAGGCTCGTAGACCCTTCAATCACTGATTTATCAACACCACCCCTTATTCAGGTAGTCCCTCCCAATGTGACTTCACCTGATCATTTTTTTATTAGACTAGTGGAAATGGACGAAAATAATGCTACCTCTTTTGGGAGTCATCATACTCCCATATCGACCGTGGCAGGAGGGGGTGTCATGCCCCCTCCCCCACCTCCATCTATAAGGACTATGACTAACCATACACCTACAACTTATGTCAGTGGTACAGTCCCCAAAACGACTATGACCACTATTCTTTTTATTCAGAACATGTCCGACACTCCATTTTTGTATGGGAAGTCGGGTTTTGACTCTAGCTCAACTTTACAGGCTATTGGTATGTGGGAAGGGAGTTCTAGTGCTCCCTTGAAAGGATCCTTTATGGGCACCAGTGCTTCATTTAATGTTATCCTTTACAATGGGGGTCATATCTCTCCTCCATGCCCTTCGCTTGGAGGTGCTTTCCAGTAGTCGTCTGGGCTGAATACCAGTTCCATATTGTTCAATGGAGGGATTCATGGGCCTTAGTCCTATATGACTCTGGTTGGGTCTATTCCTTTCTCTTTGTTTGGTTCTTTTAGAAACACCACTTTCTCGTCGTCTACATTCTCATCAGGGGGAAACCTCGTCTTTAATCAACCCAACCATATGCAAGGATTTGTTCCTTCACATGGAGTGATGATAGGATATTTATCCTCTTAGGGTCTTGGAAATACCTAGTGGGGATATTTTCCTTCATAAGGGATGTTGATTGGGAGCATCCCCTCCCACGCTTAGTGGAACCTCGGGCATGGTTTAGTACCTATGCTAGGAGGATCGGATGGGGGAATCCCCAACTAAGGTCCTTGGAATATCATGCAGGGATCAATCCCTAGCCAAGGTATGTCATCAAATTATGTGAACCCATCAACGATGCAGAATCAAGCACAAGCTCCTTTTACTGACCAAGGACACCATGGTTTCTACCAAAACCCTGGCTACTAAGAAAATTTTTCATGCCAACATGGTTCCAGTCAATACCTAGGCTCCTCTTTTCCTATTAATCCACCACAACCTAGGTTACCTTTCCTAGAAACTCTTAATTTGCCAAATTTGTTAAGGTTGTTGAATGATCCAATCTATCATGATCCACATTGGACTCCCATGCTGACCAAGTTTCCCTCAGACATACCTAATTTTCAAGGATATTTCATTTATGGTGCTCCTCCAACATGTTGAAGGATGACTCTATTCAGTTGCATTTATTTCAACACACTCTCATAGGGGGTGTTGCAAAATGGTTTATTGATCTCAATAGATCAAAGTATTCTTACTTTAATGACCTAGAAATGGTTTTCTTAAACCATTTCTAGTTACCCGTGAGATATGATGTCGACACCAAGTTTCTGGCCAACTTTGAGCAAATGAAAGTCATCCATATCTTAGATCACATCCACGAATGGCGTCTTCGAAAGATCTTGATCAAAGTGAAGGTCCCTCCTGCATTTGTTCTCGAGTGGTTCCTAAATTCCTTGGTGCCTTGTGTCTCCAAAGATGTCGCAACTTCTAGAGTATTTTCCGAAGAAGAGGCTATTATGAGAGCCCAACAACTGGAATTGATTTACTCTGAATCTATTATGATGTACAATATTCTCCTGAACGATCGAATTTCGACAAAATCAAACAGAAGTTTGGGCCTCATGACGATGGTATAGTAGGCTCAACACAAAGTAAGCCCACAGATTAGTCGACTAACCAGTTGCAATAGTTATCGATTCAACATAATGTGGTCATTCAAAACTTTGGTTCGAATTCCCTCACAACCCAAACGTCAGATGTAGACAGTGTGCAGTCGACGAATCTCAAGGGTAAATGACGACCCAGGGGAAAGAGGAAATCCAAAGGAAAGAAGGGTAAGGGGGATAAAAATATTACAAATAATGATGGTGAGGGTAAAAATGAAAAGAAGAAGGTGAATTTTCCATCTAATATTTTCATAGATGATCACTTGACTCACCAATGCCCTCGGCTTGAGGAAGCCCAAATATTTTGGCACAACAACAACATGTTGTGTTAAATAACCCTTCCCCACAAGGGGAAAATATGGCTCAAGCTTACTCATCCACAAATGTTCTTGGGAGAAATAAGAGAGCCCCCATGATTAATGCTAATAATGGAGTCGCAAACATATACATGATGAGATCATATGTTCATCCACATACTAGGGCTCACAATCACAAAATGCCAAAATATGTTGACAAGGGAAAAGAATCTTCCAACCCACTTCCTCCTCTTCATATTGAGAATACCATGGGAGAAACTATGACTTGTTTCCCTAAGGGTGTGTTTAAGAAGGTCTCTCATAACTCGAATGAAAGGGATATTTAGAACTAATCTTTCGTGGAGGATCTAGCACAAACTCCTTGTGCGACGTCTGCCCTGGAATTTCTCTAGAGTTGCCCCTCACAGAGAAAAGCATTGTTTTCTTCCTTGGGTGATGCTAATACTGCTAACTTGGGAATGATTGTTTTTTACCCTATCGATTATAAACCTTGTTTGCCTCACCACATCGCTTTTCATATAATAGTGATTTATGCAACATAATTGTTGACAAGGAACATTTTTATGCACACTGGTAGACGAGGGTGCCTCGACTTGTGTGATTTCATTGGCATGTTGGAAGGTCATTGACCAACTTGATTTGTCTCCATTGCTGACATTGTTAACTGTGTTTCACAGTCTTTCTTTTAGAACACATGGCATAATCCCCTCCTTCCCCGTGCAGTTGGAGGGAAACAATGTGTGTGTCGAGGTAGAAGTATTCGATGCACCTCTCAACTACAATATTTTTTTAGGACGGAGTTGGACCTACGCTATGAAAGTGGTTGTATCCACCATTTTTTGGGTCTTATGTTTTCCTCACGAAGGCCAGATCATACATTTTGACTAGTTACCCTTCTCTCGTCTAGACCCTTCATTGGGGGCATCCACAGTCGCAATCATTGAAAACCCACAACCAGGTACCGTCAACTTAGGTGTCATATTGATTCCATATATAATGGGGACTTTTGATTATCCTCCACCTTAGGTGTCATATTGATTCCATATATTTCGGTTGTCCCCAATCAGCCGAAGGCTATGATATTTAAATTAGTTTTTTTCCGAATGAGTTATTTTAATGACCTGTGGACTTTACCGTCTCCATTGGCTTTGATGGAAGGTGTAGGGAATCCTGGAATTTCTATGCCCCTATTCGTTGATGAGGTTGCATACAAAATTGTCCAGAAAACCTCGGCCAACCATGATCCTTCTCCCCCACAAGAGTTAGATCATGTTACTGAGCCTATATGGGTTCAAGACTCTCTTACTACTCACGATCCTTTGGACTTGGTCTTACCCTCCAACAAGGCAATTTTGGAGGAAATGACTGGGATGGAGACCTTGGGATGATCTTCACCATAGATCTTATTTTTTACTTGAGATGAGGAGAGTAAAAGAAGGATATTTCACCATGACCATGAATGGAGATGCCACTTGTCTTGTTAACCCTCTGGCCACACACATAATTTATGCCAAGGGAAACATGGAGAGTATAGATGAAACGATTCCAATTGACATCTTTGGAATCCTTGGTGTTGTTGAAAATGTCTTCATCGAAGCAGAATGTTCCTTCGAGGATATTCAGTTCTACACTGAATTATTTAAAGAGTTTCGTGACATTTTTTCCTGGTCTTATGAGGAGATGCCAGGCATTGGACCTCATATAGTCGAATATGAGATTCAAACTTACCCCGATTCTAATATTGTCCAACAGAAGCTTTCCCTAGTCAATCCTTGCAAGGAAGAGGCTATCAAGGAAGAGGTAGAGAAACTCATTAAGGCTGGTTTCATCTATCTAGTTCAATTGAAAAAATGGGTGTCAAACCCTGTTCATGTAAAAAGAAAACAAGGTACGATTTGTGCGTGTATGGAATTTCATGATGTGAATAAAGCTTGCCCAAAAGATAATTTTCCAACACCATTTATTGATTAGATTGTTGATGAATGTGTAGGTTGTGAATTATTTTATTTTATGGATGTTTTTTCTGGGTACAACCAAATTCAGATCAAACCTGAGGATCAACATAATACTACGTTTATATGTCCTTGGGGTATGTTCACATACATGAAAATTCCTTTTGGTCTTAAAAATGTTGGAGCCACTTTTCAACATGCCATTTTGTTTGTGTTCCATGACCTCAAGCATATAGTCTAGGCATATCTTAATTTTATGGCATCACAGTCTCGTAAGAGATATGATCATCCCTCCCACTTATGACTTATTTTTGAGAGGCTTCGCTACTACCAGATTCACCTAAATATGAACAAGTGTAGTTTTTGTGTAACATTGGGATGCTTGTTAGGTTTTATCATGCCCACTAAAGGGATCATGGTCGATACCATGAAGGTTGAGGAAATATTTCAATTGTCTCCCCTGTGCACAATCCCCCACCTTCAAAGTGTACAGGGGAAGGCTAAATTTCTTCTGTGTTTTTTTGCCAACTATGCTAAGACTACTAAAGGTTTTATGCATCTCTTGAAAAAAGGGGTCCTATTTTGTTGGGATGAAGAGGCTCAGTGTTATATTGAGGCATTGAAATGTTCTCTGATGTCTTCCCCTCTGCTCAACCCTCTATATCATGGAAATAATTTATTGTTTTGCTTGGTTGTAGTAGAGTCTACTATTGGCATGGTCTTGGTTCAAGAGGATGGCATGCTCGAGGATCATGTTATTTACTATTCTTAGTCGATGCTTAGTCAGACCGAAACTGAACTACACCCATGTTGAGAAACTAGTTTTGACAGTTGTCAAAAGGTTTCATCATTAAATTCTACTTTGCAAGACCACCGTCACAGATATCATGAATCATTTTTAATATGTGTTGACATGATGGGTCATCGGGGGGAAAATTAGTCGATGGATAGTCATTCTTCAATAATTTAACTTGGAATTTGTTTCGGAAAATTCTAAGAAGTCTTTGGTATTTTATGAATTAGTTTCAGAACTCTCAGTTGAGACTGGTAATGATTTTCCCGAAGAGTCATTGATCAATGGGGATCTTTTCCTTATTACATCTTCAGACCCTTGGTCTGGATACATACTTGTGTATATTCACACTTTGAAGTTCCCTTCCTGTGCTTCTCACGATGAACATTGAAAAATACGCCATCAAGAACATAACTATATTATCATTAAGGATACTTTATATCACCGAGGAGTCGATTGCGTTATTCGTCGTTGTCTGACTCATGAACAGGTATGACTTGTGTCGAATCACTTCCACACTAGAGCATGTGGTGGTAACTTTTCTGGGTTGGAAACAACCCCAAATGTTATTTGTGATGGATACTGCTGGCCCTCATTGATCAAATATTGTGTAGAGTGGTCAAGAAGTGTCACCTGTGCCATATATTCAATCAGAAGATGTAGGAACACCCTACTCCCATGTTTCCAATTATTGTTTTCAGTTCCTTCACTAAGTGGGGGATTTATTTTACTACATTCCACCTGGATTCAGCAAAGGGGCATCTTTATATCATCATGGAAGTAGAATACTTCACTAAGTGGGTCAAGGTCATGTCGACATTTAGTAATGACGGATCAATGACTACGCTTTTCGTTTTTAACTAGATTGTATCGAGGTTCGCTATTCCAAAGGATATTGTCACAAACCATGGCAGTAACTTCTAGAATAAGATGATGACTGAGTTAACACCAAAACTTAGGTTTAAGAAAGAACATCCATCACCCTACTATCAACAGGTGAATGGTCAAGTGGAGGCTATCAATAAGTCTCTCAAGACTATTATCAAACAGATGATCAATTTATCCATGTCGAATTGGCATTTCATGTTGTACTCAACACTTTGGGAGTATCGAACCTCAGTCAAGACTAATACTGGTTTCTCTCCTTTCCAACTCATTTATGGGCTGGAGGCATTCTTTCCCATAGAGTGATAAATTCCCTCTCTTAAGTTGGTAGTGGAATTACTTCTCGAAACAACTCCACTTGAAGAGCATCTCCTATATCTCAAGTAGCTTGATAAGAAACATCGAGATGCAGCCTTGTCCAACGAGGCTCACAAAAAGCGTTTCAAGTGTCAATATAATTAGTCGGTCCACCCTAGAGTTTTCCCTAAAGGAAATCTTGTCTTAGTCTATGACCAAGATAAAGATCCCTTGGGGGAAGGAAAATTCAAACCCATGTGGTTTGGACTATTCATCGTTAAGAAAGTCTTAGAAAAAGGTTCTTATCAATTGGTTGATTTCGAAGGTAATTATTTTTCTAAGACTAGAAATTGGCTCTACCTTAAGAAGTATTATTCTTAGGTTGGTCACCTGAGTGTGACGTATTGTATATAATGTATAGTTTTATTTATACATTTTTGTGTCTTTTGTTTTATGGATGTGTAGTTTATTGTGTTTTTTTTTTCATTGTGGAAAATATCAAATGAATCCGAGGTTTTTGTTGGGTTCGCAGACGGTGCTAACCGACATACTCAGAGGATTTCTTCCATAGATTGGGTGAGCTTCATGCCCAATGGTCAGTTGGTGTCTTCTAGAGGTGTTTGTCTAGGTGAAGCAACCAATAATGTTACCGAGTAAGTGTAGTAATAGAATTACTACGTGATGCATTCTCACACAGTATTTCTCACCTCTGGGTTCATCTAGATGCTCAACTGGTTATGTCTCAGTTAAATGGAGTGTACCGTGTCTACAATCCCACCCTGCATCGATGATTCCTTAGGGTACGCCTCTTAGAATGTCATTTTGATTATATTACATATATTCATATTCATAGGAGATCTAATCAACTAACTGATGCATTAGCTAATCATGTATTATATTGGAATCTTGCACACATATACATGCATATGTAAATACATTTGTACAAAAAAGATTAATCCATAAGGAAAAAATATGTATATATAAAATATGTCCAAAATAATGTCATAAGTACAAAATATGGTCCATAAATAATCAAATAGAGTCGATATACATCACTAGGCTCAAGCCCTTATTACATAAGAGAGTATAAAAAAGAGTTCTCTCGACACATATAAGGTCCAGTGGTAAGTCTATGGTCTATGCCTGTTGGTCCTAGTGTAATGTACTAATACATTCACAAGATACTGGAATAGTTGAACCCAAGTCCTAGGTACTCCTTCCACATGCGACTGCATGGCCGAGGGTAGGTCCTCAATCTTTGCCATCAACACAGGATAGGTGAGAGCCATCGGGTTCCTCTCCACTCATCTCATTACTCTCGTGGCCTCTCCAGCCGGTGGCCCTGTCGTTGTTGTTGTTTCTGGTCCGACATTCTCTCAAGGATGACGCTTGGTCCTGGAGAAGTTAGCTGGTTGTATTGGTCCCACACATGTATATAACAGATTACTAAGTTAGCACTATATGACTTTACCATAAAAAGTATAATATTTAAAACCATAAAAATGAAATAACTTTAAAAGATAAATAATGATGTGTACCTATCTCTGTGTTCTCCTCGCCAGGGGGAACAAGAATATTGAGATCCCTCATGAAACTGATCCCCTTGTGTGGGTAGTCTTTGATCACAGGGATTTGACGAGCCCACAAGTCAATGAAATTTCCATCAAACACCTCCTGCACTCTCCCTACTCCCCGTCAAGGCGTAAATGCAACCCATCTGCATAATGAATGAAATGAGGCAATATGTCCTTGCACTGTCCCCCGTGGGCTAAGGCCTGGGACCCTCTCAAAAACTAATGTGCACAATATGGTCTCAAACCAAAAGTTCTTGTTCATTCTTCTCCTGCAGTTGGTTAGGTTTTTCTTCATACAAGTGAGCATCATGGTGCTCTTGTCAAATATAGTGGAATGTAAGCACTAAGATGCATAATGCATTTGTGCACGTGAGGCTTGGTGAAGTGTTGCAGATCCTGTAATCCACCCAATCATATACAACACTATTTGTAGGTTTAGGTTTACTATCTTCTGAATTGGCACCTGAGAGACTACTTTCTTAGTGCCAGACTTGCAGTACATGCTAATGTAGTCCTCTATATTGTGTGTCCCTAGAGGTAAAGTCCTTAGGTTGACCGGCTCACCCCTCCTAGAGAGACCGATCAAGAAATATATATCCTCGATAGTAGTAGTCAATGAATGGCCCTCTAGCATGAAGGCCTCTGCGCCCAGGTGCCAATACTCTATAAAGTGATTTAGTAGCCTAGGTTTTTCCCTCATGAATGGGAATTGAAAACACTTTCACATTCCACATTGCTTTAGCATGGAAGTGGCCCCTAGATCCTCTTCAACTAGTATGTCTAGCTCCTCATTTTCTCTTTCTCACCAATGGACATACATCTTGTTGCATGAAAAAAGTTTGAGGTTAGTGCCTTTTTCAATTTTTTTGAATACTTTAAGAGATGTATGCGGTTTTTTTTTAAGACAGTCATGTATATACGCATGCTAAGTTTTTCTTAGCCCACGTATATACGCGTGCTGAGTGTGAATAGCCCGCATACATGCAAACCCAAATTTTTTAGGGTGCACACCCTCTAAAAAATTATAAAAGAAAAAAATGATGAATTGAAATATTGAAGGAGGGCATGTGTACTTACTTGGTTCATGCTTGAAGTCTTTTCATCCACCATAGCTCCTTGAATTTGCATTTTGAGGAAGAGGGATTTTTCACTTTTTGGCTATTTTCCAATGTGCAATGGTTAACATGAGTTGTATACCTTTATTTATAGACTTTTTTGTCTCTTTTTTCCCCACTTTGGTCCTCTTTTTCCCTATTCTTGGCTTGGTGGGTACTTTGGTTTCCTTTTGGGGGATCTTTAGGTCATTCTTAAGAATTTTTTATTTTGGTTTGGTGTTTGTTGGAGATGGGTTACACTCACATCATCTTGTGGTGAAGTTATATTTTCGACACTTGCATATAGGTTAGGTTCTCATCACCTTGCATATTTCATTTTTTTTACTATTTCCACTTTTCCATAGGGTCGATCCCACCGAAGTGTGACACAAAAACTTCGTGTTGCTTTAGAAGTATCGTAGTTAGGTGGTAGAGCCTCCCTCTACATGGATTTCCTAGATAGATCCCTTGTTTCATTTTCGCATCCATGTTATGAGTTTTCCATAGGCTTGGGAGTCCTTTTAGTCCCACCATGACTGTGTGTTGAAGCCTCATTCTTCTTCATGTTTTTCTGACCTATACCCGAGAGAATACCTAAAATCATGTTGTGTTGTCTTTCAAGCTTGCTTAAAATTTGAAAGAGACATATAAAAATAATTTATTTATCCTTTTCGGCCTCATTTAGATTACTTAAGAAAATGAGCCCCCATGGAGTCTTCTTTAAGCTCTTTTCAGACTCTCTAAAATTGAAAAGATTTCTGAGCAATATTGTTGACCTTTGCACTCATCAAACTAAAATTCAAAGGAACATCTGTCTGATGATAGTTTACCCCTTTTTCAGTCCGGATGGTTATTTTTATGAAAATGGGTATTCGTAGGCATAAGTTTAACCATTTTTCAGGCCCGAGGGACTAAATTTGCGAAAAGGGCCATTCTCCCTTGTTTTTGTTTATCTCTTTTTCAGGCCTTGGATATTATCTACAAAAAATGAAACCCCTTTGAGTCCATAGTTAATCTATTTTCAGACTCCCTAAATATGAAAATATCGTCGAGTGAAATTGTTCTTTTCATGCTCGTTAATTGGTTCAAAAGTAATATCTATTTGGCATAAGTTTGACCCTTTTTTCGGCCAATAGATTACCTAGGAAAAAGGTATGCCTCGGGAGACATGTGTTACCAGGAGAGTTCTCCTAAGTTATGTTTTATACCTTTTTGGGCTCTTTTCATACTCCTTAAAATTGAAGAGACATCCTTTCTGTATAAGTTTAACCCTTTTTCGGACCGACTGGACTAACTACGAAAAATGAATACCCTAGCCCTAATGACAAGAAGAGTTCTCCTCAATATGATTTTATTCTTTTTTGGGCCCTGGAGACTAACCTTACGAAGAATATCACTCTGGAGTCTTCTTTTAGTGTTTTTTAGACTCTCTAAAAGTGAAAAATCACCGAGATTACCTTTTGTGGGCTCGTAAAACTTTACATGGAAGGATTCATATTGTGTCATGCTATAATCACATCGCATGTCTCATCCTTGCGTATTTCTCCTAAAGTCAACTTCATGTTGAAATTACTGAACCTTTAGAGCATTCCTTAGGTGTAAGCGTTGTAGCATTTGTTCCGTTACAATCTGACATCTTGACCCATGGAGAAATTTTCCCGAGTGTCTTTATCCTGCACATGTCTCCTAGCACTGAGAATTAGTATGTTCCATGCACTTAGAACTAGTTTTATTTTCTTTGACACTCATTCCTCCTTTGTAACGTATCATTCTTTTATTCTTTTTCAAGCTCGTTAAATATTTGAAAAAGACAAAAAAATCAAATATTCCAAAAAGAGGGGACGAGATATATATTCTCTTTATCAGAAGAAAGATAGTCAACCTTAGACATAACAAATCATTTCATTTTTTTTGCAAGCATTGGGATCTAATATGACCTTAGGAAGTTGTTCTCATTACACAGGGTTGTGTTCTCCTCATTTTGGTTACTCTTCCAAACATATGGAGAGTTTGTGGTGCCCCTTGCGCCAAAAAATTATGTCAATAATATGTTGCCTGAGTCTCATCATTTTTTCATGCTTTTGTCCAAGGGAAATTTTTCCAACCTAAATCAGCCATTATGTAGTTAGTCTCTTGATATTCGTGAGTTGGCCATATCGAGAATCCATTCAAGTTCTTATTCAAAATCAACGAAGTTCGATACTTGTTGTTAAATATTCTTCCAGTCTTTCCATGACACTTTGTCATAGACCTCAGGGTAGTGAGTCCTACACTCCTATTATACTCCTACCTGAGTTTTGAATACATTGAATATATTTCTCGTATTATGCAACTATCACCTCCAACTACAAGCATTGATTTTTCCTGAAGATTCACATCACATTTTATTTGTATCTCTTAAGATGATTTTGAGATGTAGCTCCAGTGTCTATTATTCACGACTACGATCTATATAGACATTCATATTTTTCTCATAGTCATGATTATTTTATATGACACAGATCTTCAGTGTACTTGATTGGAATCCATTCTTAGTTTATCCTAAGCATGGGTATGCCCACCTCAGAGAGATTATCATTATTTTGCAGATAACACACTCGCGACTTGGGCTCACTCGACTTAGTACGTTCCCACTGTATAAAGATGTTATAACGTATTTCGGACATCAATTTATCTTCTGACATTACACATTAGGGGGAATTTTTTATAGTCCAAAAATTCCACATCTATGCATCCAATACATTGGGCCATCCATTTTCATCCTTCTCTAATCATACTGCTGAGGTTTCCTTCTAAAAAAAAACTTTTTGGATAATGTATGTGCTCTATTGCACTATATTATTGCATACATACACGTGTTCCATGCTAGTCCACCTGCATACATATGCTTGATCCACGCTAGTTAGCTCGCGTTTACCTCCAAAAAATAAAAAAACTATAAAATTTCACGTATTTTGGTGGATTTTTCGGGCTATGAAGGCTTTCCTAACTATTTTACCCCCTGTAGACCTTCCCTAAACCAAATAACCATCTTTTTCTCGTATAAAAAGAGGTATTAAGGAGTCATTTAGATATATAAACAAGAGAATAAGAAAACTATGACAAAATCCTTTCCCTCTCATTGCCCAAGTTTTGCATCTTGCTTTGAGTTTTATCCTCAGTTTTCCCTTCCATCCATTCTCCCTATACAACCCTTCCTTCTTCCCATGATGGCATGTTGGTTGTGAGAATTTTGTGTGGGATTGGTGCACTTGGAGTCATGACAGAGGATCCCAGACTTGGTTTGTAGAGCAGTGTCCACAAGAAAAGGTTGTAACCTTTCATCTTGTATATGAATAATAGTTATTATCTTTGTCCCAAAACTTTATGTGTACATGTTCTTATCTATTTGATCATTTATATCTATATTTAGGATCTTAAGTTAACACTAGAGATTGTATATGTTGTTGTGTTGTGTTCTTAGTCTATTGCAGGTCATCTTTGGGAGGAGACATGTGATGGAACGGGTAACAACAAATGGAAGAGGTCTACATCAACCGAATGGATTCAAGGTGCTCTTCTTAACCTTCTCTTCCCTCTCTCTTATCACTTAGTCTAGATTGTTTTGGACTAGATTAGAGATAAGTCAGTCTCTTAAGGGAGTTATCGCGCTGCCTATTCCTTAGACCTAATTTAGGGGGATTTTCCCCCATAACACATGGGACTTGTGGCTTGTAGTTTAATTTCAACTAATTTTCCCTTTTTTAGAATTAGGAAGATAATTAAAAACAAAATTAAAATTAAAAAAAATTATTTACATTAATCTACATCATTTACAAGTATTGGCAAAATTTAAAACAAATGATTACTCCTATTCCTAAAAAAATGAATAAATTTAAAATTAAACTAAAATAATTACTTCCCATTAATGAAGAATTAAAAGTACTAAGGTAAGAATAATAAAATAATAATAATTATGCTACCCCCTTTTAGATTTGAGTCTGTGACCTCCAAGGATGAAATGCATTTTTTAACCATTAGGCCCATTCGGGTTTCCTAATAATTTTATTTGCTAGAACATCGACGATCCATACACCCTCCCTTTGGACATTTTTCCATAATATAATAAATACAATAATTATTATGTTCCTAGTTGTCATTGTTAAGGTAGAATGGGTGAAATAAAATAATGTTAAACCATGCATTCTCAATATTTATATTATTTAAATTCCTTGCAAAAACGTAATCACCAATCATGTTATAATATATTTTGTTGAGAATTTCATGGCATTTGGGAATACCAAAAATTTTAACTAGGATAATATTGCTCCCATGCCATTTGGGCAGGGGAGGAAGACATTCCTAAAAAACAGGAAATCCTAAAAGGTAGGGTCTGGGATAGTACGCTAGATTTTTGGTGTATGAGGGAAAAA
>ML787914.1:249559-286222 GCA_009831015.1 Picea engelmannii | reverse complement strand
ATCAAGGACAATACATATTATATTACATCAATAATCAATCAATCAATCCTTTGACATCAATCAATCACTTGACATCAATCAATCAAACCATTGGCATCAATGACAACATGATCCAACAATCAATGGGATATGAAGGGTTTCCTAACTATTTTACCCCCTAGATCCCTTCCCCAAACCAGATAACCATCTTTTTCTCATATAAAAAGAGGTATTGGGGAGTCATTTAGATATATGAACAAGAGAATAAGAAAACACTTCCAAAATCCTTTCCCTCTCATTGCCCAAGTTTTGCATATTTCTCTGAGTTTTATCCTCAACTTTCCCTTCCAAACACTCTCCCTATACAACCCTTCCTTCTTCCCATGATGACATGTTGGTTATGAGAATTATATGTGGGATTGGTGCACTTGGAGTCATGATCGAGGAGCCCAGACTTGGTTCGTTGATCCATATTATTTTGAGAATGACATGAAGATAGAAATATAACAGAGCTACAAAAAATAAATAAACAGATATATTGCAAGAAACACATAAATATAGGAAACCCAACTTCTATTAATGAATAAGAGATAGAAACATTGTAGAACACAAACTGGCAGAATGGGGTAGCTTATCTCTGAAAAGAAAGAGATGTTGGCTATGATTCATTCACAACAAGCTTTACATCACACTCCATTGCATGCTTAAAGGGCCTCCTTCACCTCAATTATATATGAGAGAGTGAGAGGAGAACAATTCCCATGATTCATGTGAGATAAATTGGACTAAATTTATAAAATTTCATAGGCATGTAAAACACTAGGAGTTCCCAGGTAGTCACCCATCCCAGTACTACTCTAGCCTGAGCGCGCTTAACTACAGAGTTCTAATGGGATCCAATGTGTTAATGATATGTTGTAGGAAAGTACATAAGACCACTAGGAAACCATTAAATGATGTATGTAATTAACAAATGAAGATGACATTACATTCCATTCTCAATCAAAAGGGTGAATATCATGGTTTATCAAAACCATAGGCTCAAAATGGTGATTCAATGGAAGAGGTGGATGACCACTGAGATCCATCTAAATCATTCTTTCCCTCTTAGGAAGAAATGGTCCTCATTGTGTCAAGTTCCCTTGGGAGACTAGGAGACATCTGCTAAATTTGAATCTTGGTGTGTTTCTTTCCTTACTGAAGAAGTTATCCTGCTTAGCTTGTTGAAGGATGACATGAACCTATTGTTGGAGGGGTTGGATCCGTCTAGCCAATATAGTTGCATGATCTACCTGAGTGTCGAAGGACTATGTCAGTGAAGATTTAGCATGAAGAGTATGAAGGGTTATTTATAACCTTTCTTGACTGGGAATTTTGTAGGCACCCCCTTAGGTGAAACAAGAACATATTGGTACTTGTCTACACTCTTGTCGATCTGATTTTGTTGGATAGAAAGGTCTTGGGCTGATGTTGCAGTGGTTGTAGTATCCTTCTGTTCATCTTCTAATCAGATTGTGAAGAGGATAAACTTTGTAGTATGATAGATTACTTTGTGGCATTGTTTTGGTGGGACAATAGTCAAAACTACCTCTGATATCTGGTATAGTTGACCCCCAAGAGTAACAATGACACTATGGGATTGAGACACATAAACAACATGACGTCTCCACATATATGGATGGCCTAATAGAAAATCACATACTTCCAGTGGGGAAACATCACACAATACCTCATCCTTGAAGGGATTGATGTCGTAGGACATGTGACACTGCTGGCTGACACAACTATCTTGACCTTGCTGAAGCTGTAAAATCCCTCTCCTGCGCAATTTGAGAAAACTTATTCTTTGAGGAAACTTTCTCACAAGTGATCCGAATTATTATACTTTTAGGAATTTGATTATGATTATGAGGTGTTATGAATTGATGACATGTTATTTTTCTTCATTGACATAGACATATGCTATTGACTTGGTTTTCCTTGAGTGTGCAGGATTTGGACCCCGAGGATGCAGAGGCATCGATGCGACCCCTTGGACTCTGGATCGAGTCAAGGAGTGGACTATTGGGGTTTGATTGTTGTATATATGAAATTTGTGCATCTGATTAGATGATATTATTATGGATATATATTTCTAACATGATTCATTGATGATGCAGGCTGGCAATAGCTTGCCGACCAGACTCACATGTGGAGTAGAGGGGTCACGCACGACTATCAGAGACATTGCGGGAGAGGTGTGGAAAAAAATCCTGCCACAACCTACTAGCACTCCTGTCGTGGCTCGAACTATAGGTTAACGATTACCTAGTTCGAGAAGACCCACGATGTCATGAGGGTTGACTGTGAGAATCACTCACGATGATTCTAAGGGGCACGCAATAAGGCAGGGGATTTATTCCTTAGAGGCCCTTAGTCTCCCACAATATCACCTGGCGGAGTATTGACTCTAGGGGTTTTTTATGTCTACCAAGTCAGCCAAGAGGAAATTGGCACCCTTGGAGCACATAGTGCATCCTGAAGGGCACGTTGCACAATAAAAGAAAAAAGAGGCGAGCGACACCCTTGGAGCACATAGTGCATTCTGAAGGGCACGTCGTGCAAGGGAAATAGTGTGAGGAAAGTGGCACCGTTGGAGCACCTAGTGTGTCCTGAAGGACACATCGCGTTGTTAATTAATAAATGGATAAATTTATATGGCCTCGGGACGAATAACATGATAAGAAGGATTCAAAAAAAATTCCCTAATAAAATGTCGCCCAACCCAGGAAAATAAAGTCTAGGTCTAAGTGATACTTGTGATAAAAAATATCTATTTACATAAAAATTAAAATTAAAATAAATAAAAAATAATGATAATCATCATTAATCATGTGATGAGAAGGGGGTAAGTAATTCATTTAATTTATAAAAATCTTTTGGGGGATAAAATTAAAAATGAAAAAGGGAAAAAGTTAATTTTCTACACCTGCCAATTTGGATTTTAAAGGAAAAGGGAAAGAGGGAAATTTAAAAGAATTAAGAAACTAGGAAAAAGCGGGAAACATAAAAAGAAAGGGGAAACACAAGGAAAAAGAAGAAAGTCTAACTTAGGTATCTAGAATTTAAGAACTTTCTAAATTAAACTCACTAGTAAATTAGTAAGGGGGAAAGTCATCAAAACTTGTAAGGGAATACAGGGACACCTAGGAGCGATTCTAGGAGTGCTTTTAGGTGGGTGAGGGGAATAGGAGTAATTAATTAATTAATGAAATTAATTTATGGTGCAATGAAGGGGATGGGTGACACATGTACGGGGAGGATTATTATGAATTAAATTATTGAACAATAAATTAAAAGGGATTTTGGGAAAGTAATTGACTTAGAAAAACTATATAAAGGAGGGAAGAGGAGGATGATGGATCTCTTCTGTTATACGTAACGTTACACTGCATAATTTTAGACTTGACTGAATTATCTTGTGGGAGTTGGGATACCCAGCTTAGTGAGGAGTGGTTGCTCGGACTTGCGGGGTGAGTTGGGAGCTATTTTTTCTCGGGTTTAGGGTGCATTGCCCCTTTGTGGCTCAGGGGGATAAGGGGGAAGAACAACACCCCTAGCATTGGCTGGGAGGTACCGGTGAAGTCTCATCGGTCGTCAAGAGAGAGATGCACGGAGCGCGCGGGACAACTACTCAGAGCAGGCGACTTCGGCTATAGTACGCTTCCTTTATTTCTGCATGGTATATTATTAGTATGCTTTACGCCTTTAGTTCTGTATATTTAATTGGGTAAATAAAATGATTGAAATAGCATTTTATTTGATAAATGAAACTCCCCCATAGCCTTAAGCTCATTGTTGATTGATTCCCTTGGCTTTCCATCCTTGCATGTCTGGACCATCATATGGTTTTATTGATTTGTAATGATTTGCGGCTTATCTTTTTTTTTCCTTCATCCCTAACTCATTATTCCATGCCTAAGCAGTCAACCAGGAGCCGGATCTACGATCGTCACTTTAGTGTTAATAGACCGATGGATCCAAATGCGTTGCTTTTTTGTGCATGGATGATGAGCGAAGGATGTTCCGGCCAGCCATCTACCCCTTCTGATTGTTCTTTGTTGATTGATGGTCTTGCGCTTTCTTGTGATGGATTTCTCTACATTAAACCACTTATCTTTGTGTTTTCGGTTTGGGATATTCTAGACATCCTACCCAGAAATTCACTCAACGAATCCCCTTAAATTTTATTGTTGACCGCGATTTTATTACTGGGCATTTTTGGGCATGTCAGCGATTTACATTATCATTTGACTACAATCTCGTTCTTCTTTTTCTTACTGCTATTCCCTTTACTTGACTGCAATTTACATTGGGGACTGTGATTTACTCTGCAAATTTTACTGTACCTTTACATCTATGGCCTATGATTTCACTCTACCTTTGGCCACACCGGGCTGTGTCTTATTGTGTTGTTATTACTCTGTGTTAAATCCTTTTATTTACATGACTATGGATTCACTACTGTTGGTTGAGAGTCAAGTCTTAATAGCCTGCGAGTTTACCCCTTTTTCATACTTTTATTGACGATGATCTTCCCTTTTGACTACGATTTCATATCCTTACATTTATAAACTTACCTACAATTTTATTCCTTTTTGCCTGGCGAATTTAACACTGTGATTTAATACCTTCACTGTGAATCTCCTCTGCGATTTCAATTACTGTTAAATTCTGTAGTGGGTTTACTTTTGGCAGAGAACTTACAAGTTTCATAGAGAATTAGTTACCTTTGTTTCCCGAATTTGTTACATTACAACAAAGTGGTTATAGTTATATTTACCCTATTAGTTACCACAATAGATAGTGAATATTTATTTTGGGTCTAGATATATTGATGGAAGCATTATTAGCATAGCTGTATTAGAATGGCGCTCTTGAGATATGGTATTGTTGTATGTTTACAATGATTTATTGTATAACAAATCATTTAAGGACATTACAAGAATTAGAAGGCAACATTATTAATTAGACAGTAATCATGTACCAATGATTTCAGATTTAGCAGCAATACTGTAATTAATAGAGAGCAATGCCACTTATACCAGCAATGTCGTAGTTAATGGACAACTTACCTCTGCATTCGGAACATACAACGATTCACAATATCTCTACTTTTGGAAGGATGAGATATCGATGCCACCATTTTAGACAACAATTTCTTTAGGGAAACAAAATAGCCAATGATTTTGTTGAATGAAAAAAAATCACAGACCATGAACTAATTATTTAGAGAGCGAATTGAATCTTGGATTAACAACCGGAATGACACTTTTTAGGCTGCAAATTTATATATGTTAGAAAGTCAGCGCTTGGTATGTGAATGACAGTAATGCTTTTATGGAGGACAATAATGTATCCCTGTTTTTATGACCGTGTTTTCTTCTAAATATTTTGACAGTAATAATTTTGGACACCAAAATATATATTCTCTATTTGGTATTTACTCTGCGATATCATCTCCACTCAGTGTTTTCCTGTAGTTACCCTAGACAATGATTTTAAGTCTGGGCGAGTCTTTGGCATTGAATGTATCAGTTTTTATTAGCACTTGATTGGATTGGCTCTCTAAAAAACAATTAGAGTGGATATATGGAGCGTTTACCTTATCCTTCATTAAATTTCAACTTATTGATTTTGTGACTAATGCAGTTTTTTAACTAGATTGTTGTTTTCTACTTAAGGATTCTTAACTGTTTACAGTTTTACAGTTATCACTCAAGGGTCATCTACCAACGACTTATGATTTTTGCAACCCTTATCACTAAATAAGTTGCTACACCACTGTGTATTATCCTTGTCGATGGACCTTATGTATTTATATTATGTAGTTGGATAAGGTGAGTTGTCGAATTGGAAGGTTATTGGGGTTGAAGATGTAGTAATGGTTAATGCCAAGGTTGATAGGGGAGAACTGATATTTTAGATGAGATTGTTAAATGATAATTATTCATTTTAAGATGCTTTGTTCCCGTCATAAATCTCAGGGATTGAATTTTAAGATAGAAGGTAAGAACAAAATTGTTCTTGTTGATATCAACCTGGAAAGTTAAGTATAGTTGATTTATTGGAACATTGATTATGATTTGTCACATCAATTGATCACTTGAGCTTGTGTGTTATTGGGTTATAGGGACGTATGTTAGGGGATGATTGTATTCTATGCTTCGGGTCAGATGTGTGTGGTAGGTGGTTATCTATTGTCATACCTTAGGTGACTTCCTTGTAAGAAACAAGAAGGCTATCTAGTTCCTTGTGCCATTTAAAATGTTTCGATCGTCGCTATCCTGTGTCCTTTCTAGTTGGTTGTTGAGTGCTTCATTTATCATGTGCATCTATTGTTGACATTGAAGTTGGGAATTCTGGCGTGGATAGTGTCACGGTTTAAGGTTGATTGGTTTGTTGTGCCTTAGTTACAATCACGCTTGACACCATGTGGCAGCATGATTCCTTATGATTGGGTTATTGCGCACATGATCGATAAGCGCGCCTATTGAATAGGCCTTGGGTCAAGTGCTTCCCAATGTGGGCGTGTTCATTGTAATTGATGTTGGTACCTAGGTTGTAACATCTTCATGTGTTGGGTATTGCATGCCATAGAGGTTCTAGTGTGTGGTCGTCGAGACCACTCTGTCGAGATTGGGGATGGTGTCCCTTATCTTGTAGGCGTTGTCATGTTGTGTCAGGAAGGTAGTCGTTCTATCCTTTGGTTACACATGTCTCACCCAACTGCTTGGGATGCTAGTGCATTGAGTCATTGTTTTCTGTTTTTGATCCGCATGTGGGTGTTCATCATTAGGTTGTGTGGTTCAGCTTTTGTCATCGTCGCCTTCTTGTTTAAAAAAAAAATAAAAAAAATTGCTTGTAGTCGTAATGAATTGGGGACCTCACATATGGTATCATAGTGGGTTCAACCCTCTGGTTGTGGATCACCAGGATTTCCTCTACAGTAAACCCGTGAGTATTAATCATAGCGTTAATTAAAAATATTAACATGTCCTTGTGGGATCGTATTTAGAGGACACCTCATAGGTTCACAATGTGGTGTCGTGGAAGGAGGTGTGACGCCTCCAGAAGTTCTTGCACCCTTAGAGTCAAACCCCCAAGGGGAGGAGCAAGTCCTTGGGCTGGATTCACTTTTTGTAAGGGATGATGATGGTCTAACAAGGCACTTCCAGGTAATGTCCAAGGTCCTTGATTCATATTTGCTACTGAGTTGAGGCCAGGGCACCTGTACCCTAAGGGTCCACAGCATGCCCTAGCTAGTACTGTTATCATCCACCGACAACTCGAGATAATTGAGTTCTCGAGTCCAAAAGTGGCGCGGATGGCTGTGCCGTCGAGGCATAGTTTTAAAGCAAGGCGTTGGGATTCATGCTTCGTGATTACGACCTCCAGAATGAAGGTTTGCATGGTTGTCTTTCAACTGGAGGGGAGCACTCCTATATGGTGGAAGACACTCCTGCCACATTTGAACATGGTTGTTGACGACATGTCATGCGAATTGTTCAAGGAACGGTTCCAGGAGAGGTATCTTTCTGAGGAATTCATTTAGCTTTATCTCAATGAGTTCAACGCCATGCGAAAACAAAGCCGCATGGTGCCCGAGTATGAGGCCTGTTTTGGAGCTGCTTCGGTGTGATTTGCACCAACTTACCCAGAAACGTAAGGTGAAGAAGTTCGAGTTTGGCCTTATTGTTAGAATTCATCTTCTACTTCGAGTATCGGGATTACTGGACCAAAGAAAGTTTGTTGGATTGTCGGGAGCCACTTTACCAACATTATTTCCCAGAGGAAGGGGTCGGAGCATCTGGATCATCCGGACCCACTACCGTGGGAGTTTTGGGCAAGGCCCATCGGATTCATGCAGTGGTGAATAACCACCGGTCAGAGCACTAGTCGACTATGCTCGAGACGTCAGGTACTGTCGCTGACCAGACACTTAGTATTTTGATTGACCCTAGTGCTATCGAGAGTTTCCATTTCTGGTGAAATGCTAAAAAGGATTAAGGTAAGGAAATCGAACAGTATGATTTTAAATTTGTAGAGATGGCTTCGTAAGAAAACAAAGGGTTGGAGGAAAGGTTACAGGTTGTACCTTAACCTGGGAGATTTTTTCACCAGGGCCAACTTGCACATCATGATCTTGGAATCACATGAGGCGATACTAAACTGTATGATGAAACAACTGAGCTTGTTCAATGATGAGGGTCAAAGACACGTGATTGGAGGTTGGAACTAGGGAGTTTCCCTAAGGTTCATCTCTTCCTTGAGCTACAGAAGAGCATGCGCAAGGGGTGTAAGATTTATGCGATCTTGGCATTAAACGAGAAGGGAGTAGGAGAAGTTATCGAACACCTTCCAGTGGTGCGAAAGTTTGTGGATGTCTTCCTGGAGGAGTTACCAAAGATGTCTTCCTGGAGGAGTTACCATAGACCTGAAACCCGGGGTTGAACCGATAGCAAGAAAACCTTATCATATTTTGACCCCAGAGTTACAGGAGTTTAGATTGCAACTGAAGGAGTTGTTGGACTTGGGACTTATACGTCCAAGCATGTCACCGTGGGGTGCGCTTGTTATTTTCATACGAAAGAAGGATGGGTCATGGAAACTCTGCATTGACTACCTTCAATTGAACAAGGAAACAATCAAGAATCAGTATTCGTTGTCGAGGATTGAATATCTGTTTGATCAGATAAAGGGTGCGATGGTGTTTTCAAAGATCGATTTGCGATCGGGGTTTCACCAGTGATGGATCAAGGAGGATGAAGTCCCTAAGACCACCTTTAAGACAATTTTTTGGCATTACGAGTTTACGGTTTTACCGTTGGGATTGAAAAACGACACAGGGGTATTTATGAGTTGATGAATGAGGTGTTTCATGAGTTCTTGGACAAGTTCATCCAAGTATTCATAGACGATATTTTGATTTACTATTGGACGATGGAGGATCTTGACAAGAACTTGCGCTTTGTACTACATTGTATGTAAGAGCACAAATTATATGGGAATTTTTCCAAATGCTCGTTTTATCAATCGAGGATTCACTACTTAGGGAATGTCATCTTTGGCGAAGGTATCGCTGTGGATCCAGCAAAGGTCGAGGCTATTATGGAATGGCCTGCACCGACGAATGTACCAGAAGTGTGTAGCTTCATGGGTTTAGCTGGATACTATCGACGGTTCATCGAGGGATTTTTTGAAGATAGAAAATCCGATCACAGAATTGCAGAAGATGAACAAGAAGTTTGTTTGGACCGAGAAATGCGTGGAAGCATTTCATAGACTCAAAGAGTTGTTGACAACGAAACCGATACTAAAGGTTCCTGACCTGGACGTGAACTTCTTGGTATGCAATGACACATCCAAGGAAGGCTTAGGCAGAGTCTTGATGCAATAAGGTCAAGTGATCTCTTACATCTCGAGGAAACTGAGAAGGCATGAGGAGAACTATGCGACACACGATTTGGAGTTGTTAGAAATTGTTTATGCCTTGAAGGTTTGGAGACACTACCTAGTTGGACGAAAATTTGAACTAAATACGGACCACTATGACTACAACACATCTTTACGCAGAGCGACCTTAATGCGTGACAATGACATTGGTCGAAATTGCTTAGTGAGTGCAACTTCAAGATTTATTACATAAAAGGAACAGTGAACCGAGTGGAAGATTCATTGAGTCGGAGACCATGCATTTTCTTTGTGTTGCCTCTTCAGACGAATCTATGTGAAAATATTCTATCTTTATAGTGCGATGATGGTTGGTACAAAGAGGTCAAGGATTTTGTCGAACAAAACACAATGATGGTACCAAGATTTGAAGGATTTACGTTGGAGGGCGATGGATTATTGAGGTTTTAAGTTCTAGTTTATGTACCATCGAACGATGAGTTGAGGAGCTTGATCCTAAATGAGGCTCATAGAGTAGTATACATGGCTCACCCTGGAGTCACGAAGATGAGGGAAGACCTTAAACCCTTATTCTTCTGGAAAGGAATGAAGGCAAACATAGTCAACTATGTGGCCCAATGTATATAATGTCAGTAGGTAAAGGCTGAACATAGACATCCAACATGATTACTACAGCCACACGCTATTCCAGAATCGAAATGGGAGGTTATTTCGATGGATTTTATTGTTGGGTTGCCACTGACGGGAAGGAGACACGACTCGATTTTCATAGTAGTCGACACTCTGACGAAGAGTGCTCATTTTATTTATGTGCATACGACATATCAGGTCCCTGACATAGCTAGGGTTTTCATCAGTGAGATTGTGAGTCTGCATGGCATACCTAAGAGGATTATATCCGATCGAGGATCAATGTTTACTGACGATTTTGGACTAGTTTCCAAGAGGCCTTGGGAAACCAAATTAACTTTAGTACTATGTATCACCTGGAGACTGACGAGAAGACCAAACGAATGAACTAGACCTTGGAAGACATGTTGCACATCTACGTGATGTAGCGACAAAAGCATTGGGAAGAATTCTTTCCACTGGTAGAATTTGCTTATAACAACAGTTACCAAAGCACCATTAAGATGGTGCCTTTCGAGTTTATTAAGGGTGACCGTGTTGGATGCCTTTGAGTTGGGATCGGATTAAGGATAGGGTCCTGGCGGGACTGGAAGAGATCCAAGAAATGGAAGATTAAATGAAAACTATAAGAAAAGGTATCAAAGAAGAACAGGATCGACAAAAGAGTTATGTCGATGCACGTCATGTCTACCATAGTTACGATGTGGAGATCGATTATTTTTGCGACCGAAACCGCATGAGAGTTCAATCAAGTTTGGGAAAAAGGGGCTAAACTATCTCCTAGGTTCATGGGATCCTACGAGATGGTGGAAATAAGAGGGTTGTGGCCTAATGCATAGCCTTTCTTGATTCTTGAGGCATATGCACAATGTCCTTCACATCTCTATTTGAGACTTTATGATTAGTGATCCTATACATCTTTTGACTTGAGCACCTTGCGGGTGTCGGATGAGGGTGCACTCATGGATGAGATAATCCACATCCTGGATCATCGCATTTGAAAAATACGGCGTCGAACAATAGATCAGGTCAAGGTCCAGTGGGACAACTATAGTCCACACTCGGTGACCTGGGGGGACGCATATGATATGCACCAGCAGTTCCCATTTTTGTTTGATAGATAGACTTATGATAGTGTGATACACATTATTTTGGTACTTATATACTGTGAAACTTCGGGACAAAGTTTAGACCAAGAGGGGGTGTATGTAACATCCCTCTGTTGCGTGCACTGAGTGAACTTATTCTTTGAGGACACTTTCTCACAAGTGATCCAAATTATTATACTTTGGGGAATTTGATTATGATTATGAGGCGTTATGAATTGATGACATGTTATTTTGTTGCATTGACATAGACAAGTGCTATTGACTCGATTTTCCTTGAGTGTGCAGGATTTGGACCCCAAGGATGCAGAGGCATCGATGTGACCCCTTGGACTCCGGATCGAGTCAAGGAGTGGACTATTGGGGTTTGATTGTTGTATATATGACATTTGTGCATCTGATTAGATGATATGATTTGGATATATATTTCTGACATGATTTGTTGATGATGCAGGTTGAAAATATCTTGCTAACCAGACTCATATGTGGAGTAGAGGGGTCACGCACAACTATTAGAGACATTGAGGGAGAGGTGTGGAAAACAGCCTTGCCACAACCTACTGGCATGCCCGTCATGGCTCAAACTGTAGGTTAACGATTACCTAGTTTGGGAAGACCCGTGATGTCGTGAGGGATGACTGTGTCAGTTGCTCATGATGATTCTAAGGGGCACGCGATAAGGTAGGGGCCTTATTCCTTAGAGGCCCTTAGTCTCCCACAAGATCACCTAGCAGAGTATTGACTCCAAGGGTTTTTGATGTCTACCAAGTCAGTCAAGAGGTGAGTGGCACCCTTGGAGCACAAAGTGCATTTTGAAGGGCACATCGTGCAAGAAAAATGGAAAGAGGCGAGTGGCACCCTTGGAGCACGTAGTGCGTCCTGAAGGGAACGTCATGCAAGCGAAACAATGTGAGGCGAGTGTCACCCTTGGAGAACCTAGTGCGTCATGAAGGGAACTTCATGTTGTTAATTAATAAATGGATAAACCTAGATGGACTCATGATGAATAATGTGATAAGAAAGATTCAAAACAATTTCCCTAATAAAATGTCGCCCAACCGAGGAAAATAAAGTCTAGGTCTAAGTGATACTTGTGATAAAAAATATCTATTTACATAAAAATATAAATATAAATAAATAAATAATAATGATAATCATCATTAATCATGTGACGATAAGGGGGTAAGTAATTCATTTAATTTATAAAAATATTTTGGGGGATAAAATTAAAAAGGAAAAAGGGAAAAAGTTAATTTTCTACACCTGCCAATTTGAGTTTTAAATTAAAAGGGAAAGAGGGAAATTTAAAAGAATTAAGAAACTAGGAAAAAGTGGGAAACATAAAAAGAAAGGGCAAACACAAGGAAAAAGCAGAAAGTCTAACTTAGTAAGGTATCTAGAATTTAAGAACTTTCTAAGTTAAACTCACTAGTAAATTAGTAAGTGGAAAGTCATTAAAATTTGTAAGGGAATATGGGGACACCTAGGAGCGATTCTAGGAGTGATTTTAGGTGGGTGAGGGGAATAGGAGTAATTAATTAATTAATGAAATTAATTTATGGTGCAATGAAGGGGATGGGTGACACATGTATGGGGAGGATTATTATAAATTAAATTATTGAACAATAAATTAAAAGGGATTTTGGGAAATTAATTGACCTAGAAAATCTATATAAAGGAGGGAAGAGGAGGATGATGGATCTCTTCTGTTATGCGTAACGTTACACTACATAATTTTATACTTGACTGACTTAGCTTGTGGGAGTTGCGATACCCATCTCAGTGAGGAGTGGTAGCTTGGCCTTGTGGGGCGAGTTGGGAGCTAGTTGTTCTCTGGTTTAGGGTGCGTAGCCCCTTTGCAGCTTGGGGGGCTAAGGGGGAAGAAGAGTACCCCTAGCATTGGATGGGAAGTACCGGTGAAGTCTCATCAGTCGACAAGCAGGAGATGCATGGAGCGCGTAGGAAAAATACTCAGAGCGAGGGACTTGGGCTACGATATGCTTCCTTTATTTCTGCATGGTAGATTATTAGTATGCTTTACGCCTTTAGTTTTGTATATACAATTGGGTAAATAAAATGATTGAACTAGCATTTTATTTGATAACTAAAACTCCCCCATAGCCTTAAGCTCATTGTTGATTGATTCCCTTGGCTTTCGATCCCTGCATATTTGGACCGTCCTATGGTTTTATTGATTTGTGATGATTTCTGGCTTATATTTTTTTTTCCTTCGTTCCTAACTCATCATTCCACATTTGAGCAGTCGGTCAGGAGCCATATCTACGGTTTTCATTTCGGTGTTAATAAACCTATAGATCCAAACGCCCTGCTTTTATGTGCGTGGATGATGAGTGAAGGATCTTCCTGCCAGTCGTCTACCCCTTCTAATTGTTCTTGGTTGATTGATGGTCTTGCGCTTTCTTGTGATGGATTTATCTACATTAAACCACTTATCTCTATGTTTTCGGTTCGGGATATTCTTGGCATCCTACCCAAAAATTCACTCAGCGAATCCCATTAAATTTTATTGTTGACCACAATTTTATTACTGGGCATTTTTGGGCATGTCAGCGATTTACATTATCATTTGACTGTGATCTCATTCTTCCTTTTCTTACTGCGATTCCCTTTATTTGACTACAATTTACATTTTGGACTGTGATTTACTCTGCAAATTTTATCGTACCTTTACATCTATGGCCTGTGATTTCACTCTGCCTTTGGCCACACCGAGCTGTGTCTTATTCTGTTGTTATTACTCTGTTTTCAATCCTTTTATTTACATGACTGTGGATTCACCTACCATTGGTTGAGAGTTGAGTCTTAATAGCCTGTGAGTTTACCCCTTTTCCATACTTTTAGTGACGATGATTTTCCATTTTGACTGTGATTTCATATCCTTACATTTATTAACTTACCTGCAATTTTATTCCTTTTTCCCTGGCAAATTTAACACTACGATTTAATACCTTCACTGTGAATCTCCTCTGTGATTTCAATTACTGTTAATTTATGTAGTGGGTTTACTGTTGGCAGCGAACATACAAGTGACGCAAGAGCATCATCAACATCAAGCAAGCCAGCGTGGAGACAAAAGACACCTGGACAAGCGCCAACGCAAATTTTGAAATCACCTTGAAATTGATGCGCAATCTTAAAAGAAGCCATTAAGAGAAAGCGTAATTGTAAAATGTAAATGTACCTTGAGTGATTTTCTCTCGTCCTTAGTAGGTAGAAAGAATTTAAAGTAGTTAATGCAAGTAGGTAGAATTGAATGTGTAGATTAGACAATTTTAGAGCGCACGAGGGAAATGGGATATAGACACCCTCATTGTGTATTGTATGATATTAGTGAGCATAGAGAAGAAGCAGAGAGCTGTGTAAGAACACCCATGTACAGATATTTGGATTAATGCAAAGAGGTTGATTCAAATTCATGGTTTTGTGTTTGTTCTCTATGTATTGATGTTGAATGATATGCTCATGAATGTTTGCTTCCTGTTATACATTTTCTTTATGTGTTGTGTATATGATTTCATGTTTTGAGTTTGAAGTCTAAAAGGAAGTAGGAATGAGTTTCAATTGTTTCTCTATCTGAACAAGGATTACTGCAAGGAGTGCAGTCGAATTGTCTGCAAGGAGTGCATTGACAAAGGGTTCAGATAGGGTAGCTTTTGTTCTCGTTCAAAAGTGTTGTTAGGCATAGGAGTCGTGCAAGGAGTGCGTAGGCCAAGTAAAGTCTCAAGATTGTGAACTTGAGTGAAGTATTGAGAGACTGTTGCTGCAGGTGTGTGCAGGTTTGAGGGATTTCAACACTTGGATGTGTTTGAAAGTTTGTCGCAAGGAGTGCGCGCAAGAGTCTTCTCTAAGACTTGAAGTTGAAGATAGTTCAGAAGGATCTGAAATCTTCAAAAGGTCGTTGAAGGCAGGAAAAGAGGCCAAGTACCTTGAAGTTTGTAAGAGGCATCGTAAGTTTGTGCCGGATGAGGACGAGTTTCATGGAGAAAAGTAGCTTAGTCAGTTGTGCAGAGGTTCTCAGAGCAAGAACGGACGGTCGAAATTCTCTGAGGAGGATTCGCGAATTTTCGTGAGCCGTCAGATCTCATGGAGAAGAAGGGGAGATATGATGAGTATTCCCTAAAGGTTCAAAGCTCAGGAGGGGTAGGACCGTATATATAAGCCATAAGGGATGTCGGATTTACACGCAGATACTTGTATCGGGGTTTCGTAGGTTGGAGTCCCGTAAACTTGGCAACGGGAATCGCGATATCACGAACCGTGATATCCCGAAAGCTAAGAGGATTTGTGTGGGCCACAGTGGAGTCAACAAGGTGGATAGGTGACACACTGTTTTGGAGTTTCTTGGAGTGAAGTTCCGAACTCATTGCATTAGGATTTGCGATATTGTGAACTCTGAAATGCCGATGAAGTGAAGTAGCATTGAAAGGTCAAATTCGCGAGTGTATCGGAGTCTCGACAAATCGGGATTCGGGAGTCAGTAAGATGAGTTGTTCGACATCGCGATCGCTGAAATCATGATAGGGAAAATACCGAAAGTAAAAGGAAAAGGTCAGCGTTGACTGTTGTTGGGTTTCGGGGATTCAAGAGACCAATGCTCGACCATTGGATTCGTGAAGGTGCGAAGTCCGATATCCCAAGTGTAAAGAGGGGATCCCGTGAGAGTTGTTGTGGTTGAAGATTTCCCGATAGGGAAATAGAAGAGTTGTTTGGAGTTCTTCGGGCCAGTGGGAAAAGAAAGATCCTGTGTTGACGTGGACCTTTCGACTTGCAGGTTGTGGAGTGAAGGGCGTTGGCATCAAGTTTGGTATCAGAGCACCGAAAGGTTCTTTTCTTTCTGTAGCAGAGAAAAAGAAGATTACACCATGCCGCCAAGGAGAAGGGACATGAAAACACTCGATCCACCAGAGGATAGGGAAATGCCGAGAAGAAGAGGCAGGCAGATGACTGATCCAACCATGGAGAGAGAAATGCGTGATCTACGAGGTAGACTCGAAGACATGGATACATCGCAAAGACGCACAGTCAGTGCGGGGGATCTTAGTGATTCCGAGAGTGAAATTGAGGCTGAACATGAGGAAGAAGTTGCAGTTGAGGATGCATCAAACGAACGTTTGATCAAGGCTATTGCAAGGATGGGTGCACGAGAAAAGATGGACATTCCAGTTTATGAGGGAAACTTGGATGCAGAGGAGCTTCTAGACTAGATTAGAGCTCTAGACACATACTTTGACTATGAAGATGTCGAAGAGGACAAGAAAGTCAAGCATGCTATCACAAGATTGAAGGGACATGCAACATTGTGGTGGGATGAACTACAAGCTGACAGACGCTGCAAAGGTAAGAAGAAGATCAAGATCTGGGACAAAATTATCATGAAGATGAAGGCGAAATTCATCCCCAGGGATTATCAAATTACTCTATTCAGGAGGATGCAGAACCTGAGACAGAAGCTGATGACAGTGAAAGAATACACTGAAAAATTCTACAAACTGAACATCAAGGAAGGTCATCGAGAGAGCGATGATGAAAAAGTTGCCAGATACATGAATGGCCTGAGATATGATATCTAGGATGAGATGAGCATGGTAACCATTTGAACAGTGGAATATGCTTATCAGATGGCTCTGAAAGCGGAGGAAAAGCTAAGCCCAAAGCAGAGTCAGAGAGGCCGAGGCAGAAGTCAGCCCAGAGGCAAATCAGTTGCCCAGGACAAATATCAGAAGCCCAAATAGGACTAGAAGAAACCTCAGACTCAAACTAAGAGAGGTGGAACCTCACAGAGAGGGCCACATGTTGAACAAAGAGGACAACATACTGAGCAGAGAGGAGATTATGCTGACAATAACACTTTTCCTCATACTAGAGGTAGAGGAATAGGAAGAGGTGGAGTAATAACATGAGTCACATGTGGAAAGAATGGGCACAAGTCTTACAAGTGTCCAGACAAGAAGGAAGGTGGAGAAGATCACATCGCCAAAGCACAAAGGCAGGATGTTGAGGCAGAAGACGCCGAAGGCGGAAGATCGCTGATGATGCGAAAAGTTCTTTTGACACCCGAGAAGGAGGTGGAGAGTTCAGTCCAAAGGACCAGACTTTTTAGGACTGCTTGCAAGACCAAGGACAGGGTATGAAAGGTCATCGTAGACAGTGGTAGCATGGATAATCTCATTTCAACAGAGATGGTAGGGAAGCTGGAGCTGGAGATGACTAATCATCCAATCCCATACAGAGTTTTGTGGCTACAGAAAGGACACCAGGTAATGGTCACTAAACAATGTTTAGTTGAATTTAAGATAGGAGGATATAATGATAAGATATTATGTGATGTCATTCCTATGGATGTTTGTCATCTATTGCTGGGTAGACCATGGCAATATGATAAAAATGTGATTCATGATGGGAGAATGAACACATACACCCTAGAGAAGAATGGGAGGACACACATGTTGCTTCCAATTAAGGATAAGGAGGTGAGACCGAAAGTAAGAAACACTGTACTTCTCATGAGTGGGAAGGAACTTCTTACAGAGGTGAAGAAGAAGGAAGAACCGCAATTCATTGTGGTTAGAAAGCCTAGAATTTTTTTGACCAGCTCAAGAATAGATGATTATCAGAAGAAGTTCAGGAACTGCTGGAAGAGTTCATTGACATAGTAGTGGATGAATTACCTCGTTCGTTGCCACCGATCAGAAGTGTGAGTCATCATATTGATGTCATACTAGGAGCCATTTTTCCAAACAAAGCTGTGTATAGGTTGACACCACAAGAGAATGAAGAGGTTAAAAGGCAAGTCCATGAGTTATTGGACAAAGGTTTAGTCAGAGAAAGCTTGAGTCCATGTGTTGTTCCAAAAATACTCAGTCCGAAGAAAGACGGAGGCTAGAGGATGTGTACTTAATCAAGGGAGATTAACAAGATAACCATCAGGTACAGATTTCCATTGCCAAGGATGGATGATCTGATGGATTGCTTGAGTGGAGAAAAGTATTTTTCAAAGATTGATTTGAAAAGTGGTTATCACCAAATCCTCATGAGAGAAGGTGATGAATGGAAGACAACATTCAAAACCAACGAAGGGTTGTATGAATGGCTTGTTATGCCATTTGGATTAACAAATGCACCGAGTACCTTCATGAGGTTGATGAACAAAGTCCTGAGGGAGTTCATCGGAAAATTTGTCATTGTGTATTTAGATGACATAATTGTTTTCAGTAAAATAGTGGCAAAGCATCTGAAGCATTTGGCTACAGTAATGCAAAGATTACAACAGGAGAAGCTATTGATAAACATGAGGAAATCCTCATTCATGAAGACAGATCTCATCTACTTGGGATTTGTTATTTCTGTAGATGAGTTGAGGATGGATCCAGATAAGGTGGAGGTAATCAAGAATTGGCCATCACCGAGGAATGTTTTTGAGGTGAGAAGTTTTCACAGATTGGCTAGTTTCTACTGAAAGTTCATCAGGAATTTTAGTGGAATTAGCGCAGCGATGATGGACACAGTGAAGAAAAGACACAAGTATTTTCACTAGACTGAAGAGGCTGAGAAATGTTTTAATCTGTTGAAGAGGAATATTACAGAACAACCAGTTCTGGTGTTGTCGGATTTCCGAAAGACATTTCAGGTGAAATGTGATGCAAGTGGATTTGCAATCGGGGCAGTCTTGAGTCAGGAAGACAAGCCGATAACATACTTCAGTGAGAAGCTGAATGAAGCGAAAGTGAATTACTCCACTTATGATAAGGATTTTTATGCTATCATCCAGGCATTGAAGAAATGGAGGCATTACTTGATCCCAAAAGAATTTGTCTTATACAGTGACAATCATGCACTGCAGTTTGTGACTCAATAGGACAAGTTGAATCAGAGACATGTCAAATGGGTTGAGTATATGCAGAATTTCACTTTTGTGATAAAACATATTTCAGGTACTACTAACAAAGTTGTTAATTCTTTGAGCAGGAAGTGTTTGCTGTTGCAGGAGTTCAAAGTCAAAACGTTGGGTTTTGATGATCTCAGGAACATGTACGCAGAAGATCAAGATTTTAAGGAAGTGTATGAAACAATTGAGAATCCAATTCTTAGAGACCAAAGCAAATGGACAGAATACATGATCCATGAAGGATTGTTGTTCAAAGGAAATCAACTGTGTATTTCGAAATGCTTCATGAGGGAGAATCTGCTGAAGGAGAAACACAGTGGAGGATTGGCAGGGCACTTTGGTCACGACAAGACGTTTGCAAAGTTGAATGAGTCATATTTTTGGTCGGGAATGCGAGTAGATGTCAAGAGATTCGTGGACAGATGCAGACTTTGCCAGCATTCGAAGGGAAGAAGAAAGAATGCGTGACTTTATCAACCATTTCCCATAACTGAAAGACCGTGGGATGAAATTAGCATGGATTTTGTATTGGGGTTGCCAAAAACACAAAGGGGTTGTGATTCAATCTTTATGGTGGTGGATAGATTTTCCAAGATGGCACACTTCATTCCATGTCAGAAGATTAGTGACGCAACTCACATTGCGAATCTGTTTTTCAAAGAAGTCATTCGACTTCATGGCTTACCAAGAAGCATAGTTTCGGACCGAGATACAAAGTTCATAAGGAATTTTTGGAGGACCTTATGGAGGAATCTAGGAACTAACTTGTCATTTATCTCAACTTATCATCCTCAGACGGATGGATAGACAGAAGTGGTAAATAAAAGTCTGGGAGACTTGCTGAGAAGCTTGGTGACATAACACCACAACCAGTGGGACCACATATTACCATAGGCAGAATTTGTTTATAATGACTCAGTTAACAGGAGCACAGGGCATAGTCCATTCCAAGTTGTTTATGGCATGTAGCCGAGAGGAATTTCTGAACTGATGGATTCAGAACAAACTGTGACTAAGAGTGCTAGTGTAGAAGAATTCGTTGAGGCGATGAAGAACTTCACAGCTAGGTGAAGAAACGATTGCAGAATTCGAGCCAAGAATATAAGAACAGAGCAGATCAACATAGAAGACAACTTCAATTTGAGGTTGGTGACTTTATTCTAGCACATTTGTGAAAAGAAAGGTTCCCGAGAGGAACATATAATAAACTAAAGATGAAGAAAATCGGACCATGTAAGGTCTTGAAGAAATTTGGGGCGAATGCTTACGAGATTGAATTACCCGATGAGATCGGAATTTCTCCAATATTCAATATCTCATATTTGTACCCATATAAAGCTGAGGAAACAGGGACTGGAGATGAGCAGCCAGAGGTGCAGTGACGAAAGTAGATGCCAGTGGTAGAAAAGTCATAGATGGAGTGCATACTGGATAAAAGAGTGAGCAAGAGGACCAGGCGAAAGCAATACTTCGAGTATCTGGTCAAATGGAAGAACCATCCAGTTGAATATGCCAGCTGGGAAAGCGAAGAAAAGATATAGAAGCATGGACAGACCGTGTGCAAGCTCATGGACAGGAGCCCATGAAAATTTTCAAGCCAGGGAATATGATGCAGGAGCATCACCAACATCAAGCGAGCCAGCGCAGAGACAAAAGACAGTCAGACAAGCGCCAACGCAAATTTTGAAATCACCTTGAAATTGATGCGCAATCTTAAAAGAAGCCATTAAGATAAAGTGCACTTGTAAAATGTAAACAAACCTTGAGCGATTTGCTCTCGTCCTTAGTAGGTAGAAGGCATTTAAAGTAGTTAATGCAAGTAGGTAGAATTGAATGTGTAGATTAGACAGTTTTAGAGCGCAAGAGGGAAACATGATATAGACACCCTCATTGTGTATTGTATGATAGTAGTGAGCATAGAGAAGAAGAAGAGAATTGTGTAAGAACACCCATGTACATATATTTGGATTAATGCAAAGAGGTTGATTCAAATTCATGGTTTTGTGTTTGTTCTCTGTGTATTGATGTTGAATGATATGCTCATGAATGTTTTCTTCCTATTATACATTTGCTTTATGTGCTGTGTATATGATTTCATGTTTTGAGTTTGAAGTCTGAAAGGAAGTAGGAATGAGTTTCAATTGTTTCTCTATCTGAACAAGGATTCTTGCAAGGAGTGCAGTCGAATTGTCCGCAAGGAGTGCGTTGACAAAGGGTTCAGATAGGGTAGCTTTTGTTCTCGTTCAGAAGTGTTGTTAGGCATAGGAGCCGTGAAAAGAGTGCGCAAGCCAAGTAAAGTCTTAGGGTTGCGAACCTGAGTGAAGTATTGAGAGACTGCTACTGCAGGTGTGCGCAGGGTCGAGGGATTTCAACACTTGGACGTGTTTGAAAGTTTGTCTCAAGGAGTGCGTGCAAGAGTCTTCTCTAAGACTCGAAGTTGAAGATAGTTCAAAAGGATATGAAATCTTCAAAAGGTCGTTGAAGGCAGGAAAAGAGGTCAAGTACCTTGAAGTTTGGAAGAGGCGTCGTAAGTTTGTGCCGCAAGAGGATGAGTTCCGCGGAGAAAAGAAGCTTAGTCAGTTGTGCAGAGTTTCTCAAAGAAAGAACGGATGGTCGAAATTCTCTGAGGAGTATTTGCGAATTTTCGTGAGCTGTTAGATCTCATAGAGAAGAAGGGGAGATACGACGATTATTCCCTAAAAGTTCAAAGCTCAGGAGGGGTAGGACCGTAGATCTGAGCCATAAGGGTTGTCAAATTTACACGCAGATACTTGTATTGGGGTTTCGTAGGTTGGAGTCCCGTAAACTTGGCAACGAGAATCGCGATATCATGAACCGCGATATACCGAAAGCTAAGAGGATTTGTGTGGGCCACAACGGAGTCAGCAAGGTGGACAGGTGGCACACTGTTTCATAGTTTCGTGGAGTGAAGTCCGGAACTCATTGCATCAGGATTCACGATATTGTGAACTCCAAAATGCTGATGAAGTGAAGTAGCGTTGAAAGGTCAAATTCACGAGTGTATCGGAGTTTCGACAAATCTGGATTCAGGAGTCGGTAAGACGAGTTGTTCGACATCACGATCACTGAAATCACGATAAGGAAAATCCTGAAAGGAAAAGGAAAAGTTCAGCGTTGATTGTTGTTGGGTTTCAGGGATTCAAGAGACCAACGCTCGACCATTGGATTCACGAAGGTGCGAAGTCCGATCTCCCAAGTGTAAAGAGGGGATGTCGTGAGAGTTGTTGTGGGTGCAGATCTCCTGATAGGGAAATAGAAGAGCCGTTTGGAGTTCTTTGGGCTAGTGGGAAAAGAAAGATCCTGTGTTGATGTGGACCTTCTGACCTGAGGGTTGTGGAGTGAAGGGCGTCGACATCAACAAGTTTCATAGTGAATTATTTATCTTTGTTTCCCGAATTTGTTACATTACAACAAAGTGGTTATAGGTATATTTACCTTATTAGTTACTGGGATAGATAGTGAATATTTATTTTGGGTCCAGATATATTGATGGCAGTGTTATTAGCATAGCTTTATTTGAATGGTGCTCTTGAGATGTGGTACTGGTGTATGTTTACAACGATTTATTGTATAGCGAATCGGTTAAGGAAATTATAGGAAATAGAAGGCAACATTATTAATTAGACAATAATCATGTACCAACAATTTCAGATTTAGCAGTAATACTATAATTAATAGAGGGCAATGCCACTTATACCAGCAATGTCGTAGTTAATGGAAAACTTACCTCCATGTTCGAAATAGACAACGATTAAAAATATCCCTTCTTTTGGAAGGATGAGATATCAATGCCACCATTTTAGACAAAGATTTATTTAGGTAAATAAAAGAACCAACAATTTTGTTGAATGACAGAAAATCACAAACCACGAACTAATTATTCAGAGAGCGAATCGAATCTTGGATTAGTAACTAGAGCGACACTTTTTAGGCTGCGAATTTATATATGTTAGAAAGTCAGCGCTTGGTATGTGAATGACGATAATGCTTTGATGGAGGACAATGTTGTATCCTCGTTTTTATGACTACATTTTCTTCTAAATATTTTGATAGTAATAATTTTGGACAACAAAATATATATTCTCTATATGGTATTTACTCTGCGATATCACCTCCACTCAACGTTTTCCTGTAGTTACCATAGACAACGATTTTAAGTCTAGGAGAGTCCTTGGCATTGAACGTATCATCTTTTATTAGTGCTTGATTGGACTGGCTCGCTAAACAACAATTTGAGTGGATAGATGGAGCATTTACCTTATCCTTGATTAAATTTCAACTTATCGATTTCGTGACTAATGCAGTTTTTTAACTAGATTTATGTTTTCTACTTAAGGATTCTTAATTATTTATAGTTTTACAATTATCACTCAAGGGTCATCTACCAATGGCTTAGGATTTGCACAAACCTTATCACTAAATAAGTTGCTACACCACTGCGTATTATCCTTGTCCATGGAACTTATGTATTTATATTATGCAGTTGGATAAGGCGAGTTGCCGGATTGGAAGGCTATTGGGGTTGCAGATGTAGTAATGGTTAATGCCAAGGTTGATAGGGGAGCATTGATATTTTAGATGAGATTGTTAAATGATAATTATTTATTTTAAGATGCTTAGTTACCGTCATAAATATCAGGGATTGAATTTTAAGATAGAAGGTAAGAAAGAAATTGTTCTTGTTGATATCAACCTGGAAAGTTAAGTATAGTTGATTTATTGATTATTAAATGATCGATAGGAAGGGTAGAAGATACTTGAACTTGTTTTAATTGAACATTAATTATGATTGGTCACATCAATTAATCACTTGAGCTTGTGATATTATTGGGTTATAGGCGCATATGTTAGGGGATGATTGTATTCTATGCTTCGGGTCGAATGTGAGTGGCGAGTGGTTATCTATTGTCAGACCTTAGGTGACTGCCTTGTAAGAAACAACAAGGCTATCTGGTTCCTTGTGTCATTAAAATTTTTTGATCGTAGCTATCCTACGTACTTTCCAGTTGGTTGTTGAGTGCTTCGTTTATCGTGTGCATCTATTGTTGACATTGAAGTTGGGACTTCTGACATGGATAGTGTCACGGTATAAGGTTGATTGGTTTGTTGTGCCTTAGTTACAATCGCGCTTGACACCATGTGGTAGCATGATTCTTTGTCATTGAGTCATTGTGCACATGATCGATAATGGGGCCTGTTGAATAGGCCTTGGGTCAAGTGATTCCCGATGTGGGCATGTTCGTTGTAATTGATGTTGGTGCGTAGGTTGTAACACCTTCATGTGTTGGGTATTACGTGCCATAGAGGTTCTAGTGTGTGGTCATCGAGACCAATGTGTCAGGATTGGGAATGTTGTCCCTTAGCTTGTAGGTGTTGTGATGGTGTGTTGAGTGGGTAGTCGTTCTAACCTTTGGTTATGCATGTCTCACCCAACTGATCACAATGGTAGTGCATTGAGTCGTTGTTGCCTGTTGTTGATCCATGTGCGAGTGTTCGTCATCAGGTTGTGTGTTTCAACTGTTGTCATCGTCACCTTCTTTTTTAAAAACAAAATAAATAAATTCGCTTGTATTTGTAATGAATTGGGGACCTCATAGAAGCCACCCAATGTTGTATGGTTGCAGGTGTTGTGTTGTTAGAAAATCCAACTGCTTGACAACCTCTGATGAGATGATGTTATCTTGTCTTCCGCTATCAACAATTAAATGAAGTGGGGTCCTCTTCACCCACATTTATGAATGAAGAGTCACTCCCCCTCCTTAGGATCCTCTTCTGGTTGGATTGTTACAGTTGCGACATTAGCAATGGGTTCTTATCAATGATTTGTCTCCTTTTATTATTTTTTGAATCAGGGTCCAAGTCGGGGTTCAAATATTGACTATATTGAGAAACATTCATCAGTGTTGTGACAAGGGTTGTTGTGGAACTCACACCACTTTCTGGTGTCTTTCTTAGACTTCCCATTACCCTTATTTTTCTACATCTTGGACTAGCTCTCTTGAGGTTGGCCTTCCTTCCTCTATCCATGCTTCTCCCAGTTACTCTGCTGCTTGAGTTTTTGCTCAATTTTGACTGCATATAGATAAGCAACTCCCAGTGAGGATATGTCCAAGAAATCCATCTCTGTTTGGATGCACCTATGTAGACCACTTTGGTACTTAAAAACTAGGTGCCGCTTGGAGTCTTTGATACCCAACTTTGAGCGCAAGGTATGAAATATGTTGGTGTACTCTGGCACGTTCTGGTATATTTTCTGACATAGAGTTGTCTATCTCATGTATTGGTAATCATAGTTTTCGACATGGTAGAACTCCTCCTTTAGGGAATCTACAAAGGGCGCACAAGTGGGTTCTCTCCCAAATGGTGTATATTCATCTGTGGTGTACCTCTCCCAGTAAAATTTCCACCAAGATTTGACATGGGGAAGTGATTTAAGGAGCATGAAGGTGATCTTTTTACTGCCGAAATGTTTTTGGATATAGTAATAACCTTCTAGCAGATTCAACCATTTTTTTAGAGCAATTGCATCTATATGGCCTTCAAATAAGAGGATATTGAAATTGACTTGTACCTTGAAGGGTGTTGCACTTGAAAAATGGTTGTTTGTCGAAGCTTCCTTGGTTGTCCCCATCGGTAGTCTTCGAAGGATCTGAGTGAATTTATCCATCATATCATTCCTTTGACACACGATGGATTCCTTGAGCAACGTCTTGAAAGGATCTCCTAGTTTATCATGTCTCTTTTCTTCCACCATGGGACGCCTCTTGGGCCAGCGAGAGTTATTTTCCTCGAGAGAAACTAGCTCGAGACCAAAATATATATACTCTGACCTTGTCGAGGGACCTACTTTGAGAAATTAAAAGGAGAATACTGCTCTGATACCACTGATCCAACTTATTTTCAGAATGACATGAAGACATAAATATAGAAGAGATACAAAAAATGAAATACATAGATATATTGCAAGAAACACAGAAATATAGTGAAACCCAACTTCTATTAATGAATAAGAGAGAAAAACATTGTAGAACACAAATTGGCAGAATGGGGTAGCTTATCTATGAAAATAAAGAGATGTTGGCTATGCGTCATTCGCAACAAGCTTTACATCACACTCCATTGTGTGCTTAAAGGGCCTCCTTCACCTCAATTATATATGAGAGAGTGAGAGGAGAACAATTCATGTGATGCATGTAGGATAAATTGGACTAAGTTTATAAAATTCCATAGGCATGTAAGACACTAGGACTTCTCGGGTGGTCACCCATCCCAGTACTACTCTAGCCTGAGTGTGCTTAACTGTGGAGTTATAATGGGATCCGGTGCATTAATGTTATGTTGTAGGCATGTACATAAGACCACTACGAAATCATTAAATTATTTCTTTAATTAACAAATGAAGATGACATTACATTCCATTCCCCATCAAAAAGGTGAATATCATGGTTTATCAAAACCACAAGCTCAAAATGGTGATTCAGTGGAAGAGGTGGGTGGTCGCTGAGATCCATCTGGATCATTCTTAGAGCAGTTTCCAAAAGAAAAGGTTGTAACCTTTCATCTTGTATACGAATAAAAGAGATTATATTTGTCCCAAAACTTTATGTGTACATTTTCTTATCTATTTGATCATTTATATCTATATCTAGGATTTTAAATGATAACTAGAGATTGTATATGTTGTTGTGTTGTGTTCTTAGTCTATTGCAGGTCATCTTTGGGAAGAAAGCTATGATCTAAGGGGAAACAAAAAGTGGAAGAGGTCTACATCAACTGAAAGGATTCAAGGTGCTCTTCTTAACCTTCTCTTTCCTCTCTCTCATCACTTAGTCTAGATTGTTTTGGGGTAGATTAGAGATAATTCATTCTTTTAAGGGAGTCATCATTCTGCCTATTCCTTAGACCTATAAGTTTAGGGGGAATTTTCCCCATAGTAGAATTGGCGACTCCACTGGGGATTCTGTCTAGGTTCTTAGTGGGAGATCTTATTTTTATTTGATTTTCATTTTATTTCTGAGATTTCTGAGTGTTCTGAGTCAGGTTGGGTATTTGGTCACCTTCCAGGTGCCTACCAACTTCCCTTTCCCAAGTTGTCTGTCCAAAATTTTTCTATTTTGAAAATTTGCAGAGTTGTACAAGTGTTTTTCTTTGTATAGCACACCTACATACATGTTATTAATTATACACAACCCATGTATATATGCATGTTCTCCATGCACAACACACATCTCTGTGGTCTTGGAAGAGTTTCTCAAAATACTTTTCTTTCTTGTTAGCAAGCTCTTGACTCCTCAAGTCTTCCTGATTTCTATAGGGTCTCTTTTGATTTTGTTTGGTTGGGTTCAAGGCTCAAATTATCTTGCAATTTGTAAATAATCTTTTGTTTCTTTATCTCTTTTGTTTGTTGTCAAGGTTAAGGATGAACTTATGAGCTTTAGGTCCTCCTCTAGATTCTAGTGAATACCTTCTTTTAAGAAGTCGCTTAGGGTCTGTGTCAGTCATTAGTTTGTCTTCTCTTTCCCTTGGTTATTCTTTGAAAAAGGAAAAAATATCATTTTGTTGTTATTTTCATTTCTAAGCATATAAAAATAAAAAAATAAAAATTTTGTATTTCATTAACTGCATTTGAATTTTATTTTGCATTTTTGTTTGGTGTGTGTAGCATAGGATGTTTTTACAAAATAAAAGAGTTTTTATTCCAAAGTTCCTTATAGGCTACTTCCTTGAAAGTTTTAGTAGTTTGCATTAAATTTTGAAACGAAAAATCGTTCTAGGAAAAAATGCATTTTAGGATCTTGGTCTATAATTTGAAAAGTTTGCACCTTCAAAGTTAAAAAGCCATTTTTTTCCAGTTGTAGAATGTAGTTTTCTTTCTTCACAATGTTATAAAATATTATTAAACCTTCTCTTTCATCTCTCAAGAATACCACGAGTTTCACTTCCATACCCCATGACTAATTAATCCATTTAAAATCAACGATTAATACTAAAATCAACTAGACGTTTCTTTTTATAAGGTACGCCAAGTAGTCTAGGCTTTAGGGCCTTGAAATATTAGCTTTGGAGAGGAAACTATTCAAGGTTGCTTAAATAAACTTAAGAGTCTTTGATAGGGAGTGAAAAATTCTAGTTTCATAATATTTAGCCGGGACCCCCCTCTAACACAAGGGATAAACACGAGGTTTTGAGGAAAGGTAGAGGAGATAACCCCTTAAAATACAGACCAAACATAGTGGGGATCATATATTGAGGGTTATTCTTGGGATATTTGATGATCACATTTGAATACAGAGATTCATGGACCTCGAATCCATTCAGGATCCTAACTTTTCCTCCAGACAATTTTCCTTCAGTACCCTTGAAAGGCTTCAGAATTTTCTATCCTGCTCATTACAATCATCCCGATTGTCGACTGTACCCCCCTAGTAACTGACTACGAGCTAGCAACCTAGTTTCCATTTTGTAGGGACTTACACGGGTGACTAAGGGGGTATACTGGAGTACCTAGGTCAGACGTCAGATTTCACTTTATAGAGTATACCCAGAGGGTGTTTCTGTGTTTGAGTTACACTTGCACCGATAAGTTTCTCTAGTATCGATTGGCCTAACTATTATTCCTGCCAGTTAGTTGATTGCTTGATTTTCCTTTAGGTACCTTTTAGTGTGTTCTTTGTGTTTCACACTAGCTTAACCTTAGAGTTTCGGTTGATAATTTATGAAGGTGGAAGATCAACAACTCCACCATTCGCGTAGGCTTTAGGTCCTGTCGCCGATTACTTTGGAGCCACCTCTGCCATCGATGAGGCAAAGGATATATCAAGAGGGTTTTTTTGAAGATATTGGTCTGCCGAAAGTTATTCCTGAGCCTACTCCTAGATAATATACACTTTCACTATAGGAATCCATGTTTTCGACCTCAAAGTTGAAGGATTTAGGCTCGTAGACCCTTCAATCACTGATTTATCAACACCACCCCTTATTCAGGTAGTCCCTCCCAATGTGACTTCACCTGATCATTTTTTTATTAGACTAGTGGAAATGGACGAAAATAATGCTACCTCTTTTGGGAGTCATCATACTCCCATATCGACCGTGGCAGGAGGGGGTGTCATGCCCCCTCCCCCACCTCCATCTATAAGGACTATGACTAACCATACACCTACAACTTATGTCAGTGGTACAGTCCCCAAAACGACTATGACCACTATTCTTTTTATTCAGAACATGTCCGACACTCCATTTTTGTATGGGAAGTCGGGTTTTGACTCTAGCTCAACTTTACAGGCTATTGGTATGTGGGAAGGGAGTTCTAGTGCTCCCTTGAAAGGATCCTTTATGGGCACCAGTGCTTCATTTAATGTTATCCTTTACAATGGGGGTCATATCTCTCCTCCATGCCCTTCGCTTGGAGGTGCTTTCCAGTAGTCGTCTGGGCTGAATACCAGTTCCATATTGTTCAATGGAGGGATTCATGGGCCTTAGTCCTATATGACTCTGGTTGGGTCTATTCCTTTCTCTTTGTTTGGTTCTTTTAGAAACACCACTTTCTCGTCGTCTACATTCTCATCAGGGGGAAACCTCGTCTTTAATCAACCCAACCATATGCAAGGATTTGTTCCTTCACATGGAGTGATGATAGGATATTTATCCTCTTAGGGTCTTGGAAATACCTAGTGGGGATATTTTCCTTCATAAGGGATGTTGATTGGGAGCATCCCCTCCCACGCTTAGTGGAACCTCGGGCATGGTTTAGTACCTATGCTAGGAGGATCGGATGGGGGAATCCCCAACTAAGGTCCTTGGAATATCATGCAGGGATCAATCCCTAGCCAAGGTATGTCATCAAATTATGTGAACCCATCAACGATGCAGAATCAAGCACAAGCTCCTTTTACTGACCAAGGACACCATGGTTTCTACCAAAACCCTGGCTACTAAGAAAATTTTTCATGCCAACATGGTTCCAGTCAATACCTAGGCTCCTCTTTTCCTATTAATCCACCACAACCTAGGTTACCTTTCCTAGAAACTCTTAATTTGCCAAATTTGTTAAGGTTGTTGAATGATCCAATCTATCATGATCCACATTGGACTCCCATGCTGACCAAGTTTCCCTCAGACATACCTAATTTTCAAGGATATTTCATTTATGGTGCTCCTCCAACATGTTGAAGGATGACTCTATTCAGTTGCATTTATTTCAACACGCTCTTATAGGGGGTGTTGCAAAATGGTTTATTGATCTCAATAAATCAAAGTATTCTTACTTTAATGACCTAGAAATGGTTTTCTTAAACCATTTCTAGTTACCCGTGAGATATGATGTCGACACCAAGTTTCTGGCCAACTTTGAGCAAATGAAAGTCATCCATATCTTAGATCACATCCACGAATGGCGTCTTCGAAAGATCTTGATCAAAGTGAAGGTCCCTCCTGCATTTGTTCTCGAGTGGTTCCTAAATTCCTTGGTGCCTTGTGTCTCCAAAGATGTCGCAACTTCTAGAGTATTTTCCGAAGAAGAGGCTATTATGAGAGCCCAACAACTGGAATTGATTTACTCTGAATCTATTATGATGTACAATATTCTCCTGAACGATCGAATTTCGACAAAATCAAACAGAAGTTTGGGCCTCATGACGATGGTATAGTAGGCTCAACACAAAGTAAGCCCACAGATTAGTCGACTAACCAGTTGCAATAGTTATCGATTCAACATAATGTGGTCATTCAAAACTTTGGTTCGAATTCCCTCACAACCCAAACGTCAGATGTAGACAGTGTGCAGTCGACGAATCTCAAGGGTAAATGACGACCCAGGGGAAAGAGGAAATCCAAAGGAAAGAAGGGTAAGGGGGATAAAAATATTACAAATAATGATGGTGAGGGTAAAAATGAAAAGAAGAAGGTGAATTTTCCATCTAATATTTTCATAGATGATCACTTGACTCACCAATGCCCTCGGCTTGAGGAAGCCCAAATATTTTGGCACAACAACAACATGTTGTGTTAAATAACCCTTCCCCACAAGGGGAAAATATGGCTCAAGCTTCCTCATCCACAAATGTTCTTGGGAGAAATAAGAGAGCCCCCATGATTAATGGTAATAACGGAGTCGCAAACATATACATGATGAGATCATATGTTCATCCACATGCTAGGGCTCACAATCACAAAATGCCAAAATATGTTGACAAGGGAAAAGAATATTCCAACCCACTTCCTCCTCTTCATATTGAGAATACCATGGGAGAAACTATGACTTGTTTCCCTAAGGGTGTGTTTAAGAAGGTCTCTCATAACTCGAATGAAAGGGATATTTAGAACTAATCTTTCGTGGAGGATCTAGCACAAACTCCTTGTGCGACGTCTGCCCTGGAATTTCTCTAGAGTTGCCCCTCACAGAGAAAAGCATTGTTTTCTTCCTTGGGTGATGCTAATACTGCTAACTTGGGAATGATTGTTTTTTACCCTATCGATTATAAACCTTGTTTGCCTCACCACATCGCTTTTCATATAATAGTGATTTATGCAACATAATTGTTGACAAGGAACATTTTTATGCACACTGGTAGACGAGGGTGCCTCGACTTGTGTGATTTCATTGGCATGTTGGAAGGTCATTGACCAACTTGATTTGTCTCCATTGCTGACATTGTTAACTGTGTTTCACAGTCTTTCTTTTAGAACACATGGCATAATCCCCTCCTTCCCCGTGCAGTTGGAGGGAAACAATGTGTGTGTCGAGGTAGAAGTATTCGATGCACCTCTCAACTACAATATTTTTTTAGGACGGAGTTGGACCTACGCTATGAAAGTGGTTGTATCCACCATTTTTTGGGTCTTATGTTTTCCTCACGAAGGCCAGATCATACATTTTGACTAGTTACCCTTCTCTCGTCTAGACCCTTCATTGGGGGCATCCACAGTCGCAATCATTGAAAACCCACAACCAGGTACCGTCAACTTAGGTGTCATATTGATTCCATATATAATGGGGACTTTTGATTATCCTCCACCTTAGGTGTCATATTGATTCCATATATAATGGGGACTTTTGATTATCCTCCACCTTAGGTGTCATATTGATTCCATATATTTCGGTTGTCCCCAATCAGCCGAAGGCTATGATATTTCAATTATTTTTTTCCGAATGAGTTATTTTAATGACCTGTGGACTTTACCGTCTCCATTGGCTTTGATGGAAGGTGTAGGGAATCTTGGAATTTCTATGCCCCTATTCGTTGATGAGGTTGCATACAAAATTGTCCAGAAAACCTCGGCCAACCATGATCCTTCTCCCCCACAAGAGTTAGATCATGTTACCAAGCCTATATGGGTTCAAGACTCTCTTACTACTCACGATCCTTTGGACTTGGTCTTACCCTCCAACAAGGCAATTTTGGAGGAAATGACTGGGATGGAGACCTTGGGACGATATTCACCATAGATCTTATTTTTTACCTGAGATGAGGAGAGTAAAAGAAGGATATTTCACCATGACCATGAATGGATATGCCACTTGTCTTGTTAACCCTCTGGCCACACACATAATTTATGCCAAGGGAAACATGGAGAGTATAGATGAAACGATTCCAATTGACATCTTTGGAATCCTTGGTGTTGTTGAAAATGTCTTCATTGAAGAAGAATGTTCCTTCGAGGATATTCAGTTCTACACTGAATTATTTAAAGAGTTTCGTGACATTTTTTCCTGGTCTTATGAGGAGATGCCAGGCATTGGCCCTCATATAGTCGAATATGAGATTCAAACTTACCCTGATTCTAAGATTGTCCAACAGAAGCTTTCCCTAGTCAATCCTTGCAAGGAAGAGGCTATCAAGGAAGAGGTAGAGAAACTCATTAAGGCTGGTTTCATCTATCTAGTTCAATTGAAAAAATGGGTGTCAAACCCTGTTCATGTAAAAAGAAAACAAGGTACGATTTGTGCGTGTATGGAATTTCATGATGTGAATAAAGCTTGCCCAAAAGATAATTTTCCAACACCATTTATTGATTAGATTGTTGATGAATGTGTAGGTTGTGAATTATTTTATTTTATGGATGTTTTTTCTGGGTACAACCAAATTCAGATCAAACCTGAGGATCAACATAATACTACGTTTATATGTCCTTGGGGTATGTTCACATACATGAAAATTCCTTTTGGTCTTAAAAATGTTGGAGCCACTTTTCAACATGCCATTTTGTTTGTGTTCCATGACCTCAAGCATATAGTCTAGGCATATCTTAATTTTATGGCATCACAGTCTCGTAAGAGATATGATCATCCCTCCCACTTATGACTTATTTTTGAGAGGCTTCGCTACTACCAGATTCACCTAAATATGAACAAGTGTAGTTTTTGTGTAACATTGGGATGCTTGTTAGGTTTTATCATGCCCACTAAAGGGATCATGGTCGATACCATGAAGGTTGAGGAAATATTTCAATTGTCTCCCCTGTGCACAATCCCCCACCTTCAAAGTGTACAGGGGAAGGCTAAATTTCTTCTGTGTTTTTTTGCCAACTATGCTAAGACTACTAAAGGTTTTATGCATCTCTTGAAAAAAGGGGTCCTATTTTGTTGGGATGAAGAGGCTCAGTGTTATATTGAGGCATTGAAATGTTCTCTGATGTCTTCCCCTCTGCTCAACCCTCTATATCATGGAAATAATTTATTGTTTTGCTTGGTTGTAGTAGAGTCTACTATTGGCATGGTCTTGGTTCAAGAGGATGGCATGCTCGAGGATCATGTTATTTACTATTCTTAGTCGATGCTTAGTCAGACCGAAACTGAACTACACCCATGTTGAGAAACTAGTTTTGACAGTTGTCAAAAGGTTTCATCATTAAATTCTACTTTGCAAGACCACCGTCACAGATATCATGAATCATTTTTAATATGTGTTGACATGATGGGTCATCGGGGGGAAAATTAGTCGATGGATAGTCATTCTTCAATAATTTAACTTGGAATTTGTTTCGGAAAATTCTAAGAAGTCTTTGGTATTTTATGAATTAGTTTCAGAACTCTCAGTTGAGACTGGTAATGATTTTCCCGAAGAGTCATTGATCAATGGGGATCTTTTCCTTATTACATCTTCAGACCCTTGGTCTGGATACATACTTGTGTATATTCACACTTTGAAGTTCCCTTCCTGTGCTTCTCACGATGAACATTGAAAAATACGCCATCAAGAACATAACTATATTATCATTAAGGATACTTTATATCACCGAGGAGTCGATTGCGTTATTCGTCGTTGTCTGACTCATGAACAGGTATGACTTGTGTCGAATCACTTCCACACTAGAGCATGTGGTGGTAACTTTTCTGGGTTGGAAACAACCCCAAATGTTATTTGTGATGGATACTGCTGGCCCTCATTGATCAAATATTGTGTAGAGTGGTCAAGAAGTGTCACCTGTGCCATATATTCAATCAGAAGATGTAGGAACACCCTACTCCCATGTTTCCAATTATTGTTTTCAGTTCCTTCACTAAGTGGGGGATTTATTTTACTACATTCCACCTGGATTCAGCAAAGGGGCATCTTTATATCATCATGGAAGTAGAATACTTCACTAAGTGGGTCAAGGTCATGTCGACATTTAGTAATGACGGATCAATGACTACGCTTTTCGTTTTTAACTAGATTGTATCGAGGTTCGCTATTCCAAAGGATATTGTCACAAACCATGGCAGTAACTTCTAGAATAAGATGATGACTGAGTTAACACCAAAACTTAGGTTTAAGAAAGAACATCCATCACCCTACTATCAACAGGTGAATGGTCAAGTGGAGGCTATCAATAAGTCTCTCAAGACTATTATCAAACAGATGATCAATTTATCCATGTCGAATTGGCATTTCATGTTGTACTCAACACTTTGGGAGTATCGAACCTCAGTCAAGACTAATACTGGTTTCTCTCCTTTCCAACTCATTTATGGGCTGGAGGCATTCTTTCCCATAGAGTGATAAATTCCCTCTCTTAAGTTGGTAGTGGAATTACTTCTCGAAACAACTCCACTTGAAGAGCATCTCCTATATCTCAAGTAGCTTGATAAGAAACATCGAGATGCAGCCTTGTCCAACGAGGCTCACAAAAAGCGTTTCAAGTGTCAATATAATTAGTCGGTCCACCCTAGAGTTTTCCCTAAAGGAAATCTTGTCTTAGTCTATGACCAAGATAAAGATCCCTTGGGGGAAGGAAAATTCAAACCCATGTGGTTTGGACTATTCATCGTTAAGAAAGTCTTAGAAAAAGGTTCTTATCAATTGGTTGATTTCGAAGGTAATTATTTTTCTAAGACTAGAAATTGGCTCTACCTTAAGAAGTATTATTCTTAGGTTGGTCACCTGAGTGTGACGTATTGTATATAATGTATAGTTTTATTTATACATTTTTGTGTCTTTTGTTTTATGGATGTGTAGTTTATTGTGTTTTTTTTTTCATTGTGGAAAATATCAAATGAATCCGAGGTTTTTGTTGGGTTCGCAGACGGTGCTAACCGACATACTCAGAGGATTTCTTCCATAGATTGGGTGAGCTTCATGCCCAATGGTCAGTTGGTGTCTTCTAGAGGTGTTTGTCTAGGTGAAGCAACCAATAATGTTACCGAGTAAGTGTAGTAATAGAATTACTACGTGATGCATTCTCACACAGTATTTCTCACCTCTGGGTTCATCTAGATGCTCAACTGGTTATGTCTCAGTTAAATGGAGTGTACCGTGTCTACAATCCCACCCTGCATCGATGATTCCTTAGGGTACGCCTCTTAGAATGTCATTTTGATTATATTACATATATTCATATTCATAGGAGATCTAATCAACTAACTGATGCATTAGCTAATCATGTATTATATTGGAATCTTGCACACATATACATGCATATGTAAATACATTTGTACAAAAAAGATTAATCCATAAGGAAAAAATATGTATATATAAAATATGTCCAAAATAATGTCATAAGTACAAAATATGGTCCATAAATAATCAAATAGAGTCGATATACATCACTAGGCTCAAGCCCTTATTACATAAGAGAGTATAAAAAAGAGTTCTCTCGACACATATAAGGTCCAGTGGTAAGTCTATGGTCTATGCCTGTTGGTCCTAGTGTAATGTACTAATACATTCACAAGATACTGGAATAGTTGAACCCAAGTCCTAGGTACTCCTTCCACATGCGACTGCATGGCCGAGGGTAGGTCCTCAATCTTTGCCATCAACACAGGATAGGTGAGAGCCATCGGGTTCCTCTCCACTCATCTCATTACTCTCGTGGCCTCTCCAGCCGGTGGCCCTGTCGTTGTTGTTGTTTCTGGTCCGACATTCTCTCAAGGATGACGCTTGGTCCTGGAGAAGTTAGCTGGTTGTATTGGTCCCACACATGTATATAACAGATTACTAAGTTAGCACTATATGACTTTACCATAAAAAGTATAATATTTAAAACCATAAAAATGAAATAACTTTAAAAGATAAATAATGATGTGTACCTATCTCTGTGTTCTCCTCGCCAGGGGGAACAAGAATATTGAGATCCCTCATGAAA
>ML787914.1:199229-219299 GCA_009831015.1 Picea engelmannii | reverse complement strand
AGGTCCTACACTGCCTACACTATTTCCAAAATGATCACGAAGAAACAGGTTTTATACACCCCTCTGCCTACTCCTGACATGCCATGGGAATCCATCTCGATGGAATACATGTCGGGCCTCCCATCCACCAAGATGGGAAATGACTATTTTTTTTTTATTGTTGATCACTTTTCTAATATGGTGATTCTTGCTACCTACAAGAAGAGAATCATAGTAGAGGCCACTGCCAAGATCTTCTTTGAACGAGTCTGGACACATGTAGAAATCCCACAAACCATTGTCTCAGATCAGGACAATTGATTTCTTAGCACATTCTAGGCAAGCCTCTGGTCACTGTTGGACACCAATCTCACCAAGTCCACGACCTTCCACCCCCAGAAAGATGGCCAAACTGAGGTCGTAAATCGAATGATCATGCATATCCTACACATGTATAATTCCAAGCACCCTTTCACATGGGATGATATTCTTCCCTATGTCCAACATAGCTATAACCAATCCATGCATATCTCAAGTGACCACAACCCCTTTCAGGTAGGGTTGGGATTCCAACTATTGGGTCTCATAGATGTTGCACTACCCCTTGCGGTCACCTCGACCGACTCATCTCCTACTCCAACTGAAGCTGAAAAATACACCCGTTTCATTGAGAGGATCCAACACATCCACCAATAGGTTCAGGATATCTTACAGAAGTCCAATGACAAGTACAAGAAGTGCCATGATCAACACTAGGTGCCACATAAGTTTCAGGTGGCCGACAAAGTTTGGTTGCACTTGCAGAAAGAACTCCTTACAGGACCCCATCGAGATATTCACCTACTTTATTATGGGTCATAATCCATCAACATGGCCATGGGTGATAATGATTTTGAGCTCAACATTCCTCCTTTCATTGGCCTACACCCAGTGTTTAACATGGATCTCCTTTGACCTTATTTTCCACCATTATTAGACACCTCAGAGGTAGCATAACAATTGACACCAAGAGAGATCAACCTCGAGTGCATACAACAAGAATCCAGGGAACATATTGTCGAAAAATAGGTCAACGACACTCTCTAGCAAAGGATCCAACTTTATCACGTTGTTAAAGTAGGGAAGCTCCTGCACCAAGGCAAGTGGCTCACTCGGGGCCAAATTCAGCATAAATTTCCTCATCTAATGGGTAACTCAATGCAATGGATACCATTGCTTCCTAAGGGTGGAGGATTGATCTATATGGATGTCGGTGGCCTCCCACCTATTCCAACTTGCTCTGTTTGGCATTTTTTCCTAGTTTTCAAGTCCCTAACTTCTGGGGCCGTTTTGAGTCCCTAAACAACATTTTCGGGACTCACCAAAGTTATATTGTACATGGAGTTAGATTCTGATGGAAACATGTGTATTCCTCGGATATACCTTTCCAATAGGATATCATGCGCCTAAAACAAAGATCGTATGCAAAAGTTACGACCTCGTGAAGTTGATGTACTAACTTACCCAAATGGGGTCCACATGAATTTTGGCACTTCATCTCCTAGGGTTAGATTTTTGGATGTCTAGGGTTTTCGAAATTCCTTTTTATTGTAAAAAGGCCTTTAGAGCCTCATTGTAATAATATTATTGTGAATGAGTTCATCTGTCACATCTCTTCTCAGAGATAAGATGCCACCATTCTAGAAATCTTGTTTTCCACTGCATTTTACAGTTTTAGCTTATTTCCTTATTGAATAGAAACCAATTTTACTATGTATCTGTTATTCTCTGTTAATAATATTTTGATGATAATCTGTATTCATTTCATTCTGCTCATAAAATTTGGATCAATAGGTGACACATTGGCCTGCCATGTCATTGACATTGTTGGCCAATAGAAAGCCACCACTTGTCTAAGCTGGAATCAACGTGATAATGTTCAATTCTTAGTCAATTTTTTATTTCAACCACGATGAGATCACTGAATATCATTTTATATTTTGTTCCTTCGATTGATGGTCCAGATATGATCTTATATGTATCTCTAGATCGACAGTCACCAGAGTCACTTTGTCGATGTTCCTCATGGGTCCTGACTCTGGATATCTCTAATGGGTGCACCTCCGAAGGATGGTCCAGATTTGGTAAAGGAGAGCGAGATCAAAATTTTGGGATACATGACAGTTTCTCTCCTATGTAACATAAAAATGAATGCATGCATTTTCTCGAAATAATATGCACAAAGTCATTTCTAGTAGGGAACATGTGAGAACAATCAAAAGATGCCACATGGACAGGTGGAACCCACCAAAGATGCACCAAAGCATATAAAATTTGGGTGACATGTATCATGTCTCCCTACCACATCAATGCCAATGAGGAACAATAGCAATGTTCCATGCATCCATGGTGACGTCAACCTGACAATATTTTCCTTATCCATTTTTGGGTTCTTGGTTGAGCCAGATCGATGATTCTCGTGCATCATCGGACCTCTCTACAAAACACCATATCAAAAGTTGATATTTAATATTGAAGTTACCTTGTTGGATCCATGTTTGAAGTCCAGAACTTGACCACTCTGATGTGTGTCTCCGATGGATGGTCCATATCTTCTCTCAGACCTTTTTCAAAGTGGGAAAATCAACAGCCTAGATCTACTCCCATGTATCAAATCCTCTTTTTCAGGTGTCACGTCAGCATGTCAGTAGAGAACTCTCAAAGCCAATCCAAATTTTCCATGTGGACAGGTGGAACCTTCCAAATACACAAGAGGAAATATCAAAATATGGTGACACATGTCACACATTTTTTCCACATCAGTGCCAACACGAACCATTGAGAAGGCACCACTTTTATTGGGTGATGTGAGCGTAATATTATTTTTTTCTTAGTTGATTTTTGGTTTCTTGGTTGATCCATATTTATGACTCTTGTGCATCTTTAGAATCCCTCTCGAATATCCATATCAATGGTTTAGGTTTTCCATTGGAGTTCCCTCGTCGGCATCATGTTCGAAGATCATACCCCGACCACTTTGATGGGGCCCCTACGATGGATGGTCCTGATATTCTCTCAGACATTTTTCAAGTGTGAATGATCAATGATCCATATAGTCTCCTAGGTATCAAAGCCTCAGCAATGTGTTACGTCATCCCTCCAATGAAGAACTATAAGATCCAATTCGTAGCTGCCATGTGAACATGTGGAACCCACTGGATGCATAGGTAAATGTCTCAAAACTAGGTGACACGTGTCCCACATGTCTGGCACCTCAGAGCCATCAAGGGTCAGTGAAAATATGACACATGTCCATGGTGACATCAACATGATATATTTTCCTTAGCTAAAACTTTTCCCATGATCGAGATCGATCAATGGCTCCCAGTCCATCTCCAACACCCTGATCAATGACCTAGATCTCATATTATAATTACAAATCCGATCAATGGTCCAGATCCAATCAGGTTGATCCAATGGTTTTTTTGTTTTATGCTTCTGAAAACCCTGATAGATCTAATAGGTGCTTCTTTGATAGATGACTGAGATTACTCGTCGAAACCAATCCGATGGATATTGAGTCGCATGATCTGTGCAGTTGATATTTCAAGCTTCTAGCCAAAAGGAAAACGATTATAGAGATTTCTGATGAGTAGGGAGTGATAGATATTTTGTCCTGTAGGTTTCCAACAGCCCCATGGTCTCAGCACTGTAGAATTCATTTAGGTAAAAGTAATTAATTTTAACTAGGGGAGAAACCATCCAAGAATCAATAAGTTGGAAACGGTTTCAAGAAGATGGAAGTGGTTTCAAGAACTAGTTTAGGTCATGAGGGAGAGGAATAAAAGAGAACACATGCATGCATTTTCAAGGTCGACACTTTGTGGATTTAAAAAGTTTCTTGTCACCAAATATGTTTGATCAGAACAATCTTGAGCACAAGCAGTTGATAAATGCAACAAACAACAAGAGATTTATCCTCTACATTTAAGTTTTAGTCTATAATTCTTAGTTTTATTGTATATGTGTTTTTGTAAAGCATCTCTTCCTTTTTTTTTCTTTTCCTATATCAGATCTAATTTATAAAAGATCGGACAAATGATTATGCCTTGTGTTGAGAGTTAATGCATGATGTTTAATCCTGATATATAAGTGATTTCCTCTGAATGAATGACCATTTCTTATCATCCTTTTGTGAATTTGAATGATATGTAGAGGGTACCTCCATGTTTTTTGATTGTATGAATATGTTAACTATTTGAAGCATGTTTTTATAGATATGTAAACATATATTAGAGCTTCTCAATTATTAATTTCCCAACACACTATTCCTTTTCCATAGGCTACATGATTCATTCTTAGCAATGCTCTATATGTTTACTTTGTTCTTTCCTCTACCCCATCATTCCATTCTCCTTTTGACCTTGATTGTGTAAAATACTCATAGATATATGCCTATGATAGTTGAGAAAATTTTTCATCTGAGCTGACACTGTTTGAGGTCCTATAATTTCAAAAGAGAAAGAGATAGAGAGAGAGGGGGAAAAACTTCCCAAACATTGCACAATTATTTTATTGCAAATTTGGTCTTAAGATTCATCTCGAATCTTGGTCATTGGGGTGCCTCGACATCGTTTCAAAAAAATCCTGGAACATGTTGATGGAAATTCATAGTAAGACCTGAAAGTAAATGGCAAAAGTAATTTTTTTTGTTTTATAGAGTTACATGAGTCCATAGAATGGATGAGATGATTTGTGTTATTTAAGTGTAACATTGTCTATTATGTTAGTAATCCTCTTGCATTTATGATGACTACTTATATAATGTCTAAGACCTTTATGTAAAAGTCCTTGTGGTTAAAGGAATTTAGTATGGATTGATAGAATCCTTGGAAATAATAATTGTTGCTTATATAAATTCTCATATATATAAGCAATAATTATTACACACACACACACATATATACAAACACACATAACTCCTCATGACTAGAGGACTAATGGAAAATTGTAAGGTCAAGATACTTGACCTATAATATGTAGTATACCTAGGGAGGTAAGATGGGGTACCTATGGAGGTACCCAATGAGAATGTGTTTATGTATTATTAGTGGAGGTCATTCAATGTATTATTTTACAAATTTAGCTTATTTCCTTATTGAATAGAAACCAATTTTACTGTATATATGTTATTTTGTGTTAATAATATTTTGATAATAATCTGTATTCATTTCATTTTGCTCATAAAATTTGGATCAATAGGTGACACGTTGGCCTGCCATGTCATTACCATTGTTGGACAATAGAAAGCCACCACTTGTCTAATCTGGCATCAACTTGATAATGTTCATTCCTTAGTCAATTTTTTATTTCCACCGTGATGAGATCAATGAATCTCATTTGATATTTTGTTCCTTCAATTGATGGTACAGATCTGATCTTATTTGTATCTCTATATCGATGGATGCCAGAGTCACTTCGTCGAAGTTCCTCATGGGTCTTGACTCTGGATATATCTAATGGGTGCACCTCCGAAGGATGGTCCAGATTTGGTAAAGGAGAGTGAGATCAACATTCTGGGATACATCACAGTTTCTCTCGTGTGTAATGTAATGACAAATGGATGCATGTCCCCGATGACATATGAACAAAGTCATTTCCAGTAGGGAACATATGAGAACAATCAAAAGATGCCACATGGATAGGTGGAACCCACCAAAGATGCACCAAAGCATATGAAATCTGGGTGGTGCTTATAATGTGTCCTTGCCACATCAATGCCAATTAGGAATAATAGAAAGGTTCCATGCATCCATGGTGATGTCAGCCTAACAATCTTTGCCTTATCCATTTTTGGGTTCTTGGTTGAGCGAGATCGATGATTCCCGTGCGTCATCAGACCTCTCTACAAAACGTCATATCAAAAGTTGAGATTTAATATTGAATTTTTCTTGTTGGAGCCATGTTTGAAGTCCAGAACTTGACCACTCTGATGTGCATCTCCGATGGACATTCTAGATCTTCTCTCGAAACTTTTTCAAAGTGGGGAAAATCAACAACCTAGACCTTCTCCCATGTATCAAATCCTCTTTTTCAGGTGTCATGTCAGCCTATCTATAGAGCACTGTCAAAGCCAATCAGAAGTTTCCATGTGGACAGGTGGTACCTACCAAATACACAAGAGGAAATATCAAATGTTGGTGACACATGTCACACATTTTTTCCACATCAGTGCCAACACGAACCATTGAGAAGGCACCACTTTTATTGGGTGATGTGAGCGTAATATTAATTTTGTCTTCGCTGAATTTTGGGTTCTTGGTTGATCCATATTTATGACTCTTATGCATATTTTTAATCCCTCTCAAATATCCATATCAACAGTTGAGGTTTTCCATCATATTTCCCTTGTCAACATCATGTTGGAAGATCATACCTCGACCACTCTGATGGGGCACCTACGATGGGTGGTCCTAATATGCTCTCAGACATTTTTCAAGCGTGAACGATCAACAATCCACATATGCTCCTAGTTATCAAAGCCTCAACAATGTGTTACGTCATCCCTCCAATGAAGAACTGTAAGAGCCAATTTGTAGCTATCATGCGAACATGTGGAACCCACTAGATTCACAAGTAAATGTCTCGAAACTAGGTGACACATGTCTCACATGTATGGCACCTCAGAGCCATCAAGGGTTAGTGAAAATATGACACATGTCCATGGTGATGTCAGCATGATATATTTTCCTTATCTACAATTTTTCCCATGGATGAGCTCGATCGACAACTCCCAGTCCATCTCCAACACCCCGATCAATGACCTAGATCTCATCTTATAATTACAAATCGGATCAATGGTCCAGATCCAATCAGGTTGATCCAATGGTTCTTTTGTTTTACGGTTTTTAAAACCCCGATATCTCTAATAGGTGCTTCTCTTATAGACAATTGAGATTACTCGTCGAAACCAATCCGATGGATATTGAGTCGCATGATCTATGCAGTTGATATTTTGATCTTCTAGCCAAAAGGAAAATGATTACAGAGATTTCTAATGACCAGGGAGTGATAGATATTTTTTCATGTAGGTTTTCAATAGCCCCATGATCTCATCAATACATAATTCATACAAGTAAAAGTAATTAAGTTTAATCAGGGGAGAAACCATCCAAGAATCAATAAGTTGGAAACGGTTTCAAGAATATGGAAGTGGTTTCAAGAACTAGTTTAGGTCATGAGGGAGAGGAATAAAAGAGAACACATGCACGCATTGTCAAGGTCGACACTTTGTGGATGTAAAGAGTTTATTTTCACCAAAGATGTTCGACCACAACAATATCGAGCACAGTCAGTTGATAAATGAAACAAACAACAAGAGATTTATCCCCTACATTTAAGTTTCAGTCCGTAATTCTTAATTTTATTGTATATGTGTTTTTGTAGAGAATCTCTTCCTTTTTTTTTTCTTTTCCTATATCAGATCTAATTTATAAAATATCAGACAAATGATTATTCCTTGTGTTGAGAGTTACTGCATGGTGTTTAATCCTGATATAGAAGTGATTTCCTCTGAATGAATGACCATTTCTTATCATCCTTTTGTGAATTTGAATAATATGCAGAGGGTACCTCCATGGTTTTTGAGTGTGTGAATATGTTAACTGTTTGAAGCATATTTTTATAGATATGTATACATATATTAGAGTTTCTCAATTATTAATTTTCCAACACACTATTCCTTTTCCATAGGCTACATGATTCATTCTTATCAATTCTCTAGATTTTTACTTTGTTCTTTCCTCTAACCCATCGTTCCATCCTCTTTTTGACCTTGATTGTTTGAAATAGTCGTAGACATATGCCTATGATAGTTGAGAGAATTTTTCATCTGAGATGAGATTGTTTGAGGTCCTATAATTTCGAGAGAGAGAGAGAGAGAGAGAGAGAGAGAGAGAGAGAGAGAGAAAAAAACTTCCCAAATATTGCACAATTATTTTATTGCAAATTTGGCCTTAAGATTCATGTTGAATCTTGGTCCCTGGGGTGCCTCGACATCGTTTCAAAAAAATACTGGAATATGTTGATGGAAATTCATAGTAAGACTTGAAAGTAAATGGAAAAAATAGAATTTTGATTTATAGAGTTACATGAGTCTAGAGAATGGATGAGATGATTTGTGTTATTTAAGTGTAACATTGTATATTATGTTAGTAATTCTCTTGCATTTATGATGACTACTTATATAATGGCTAAGACCTTTATGTAAAATTCCTTGTGGTTAAAGGAATTTAGTATGGATTGATAGAATCCTTGGAATAATAATTGTTTCTTATATAAATTCTCATATATATAAGAAACAATTATTACACACACACACAGATTTACACACACACATAACTCCTCATGACTAGAGGACTAATGGAAAATTGTAAGGTCAAGATACCTGACCTATAATGTCTAGTATACCTACGAGGGTAAGATGGGGTAGATATGTAGGTACCCAATGAGAATGTGTTTATATATTATTAGTGGAGGCCATTCAATGTAAGGTGTACTAGTTCTACTATATTGTTAAATATGGCATAGTATGGTAGTTAGATGTAATAAATAAGATTTCTAGAGTATTCTTTCTCTAGAATGCTCCTAGAAGATAGAGAATGTTATATAAAAAAGTGAAAACAATGTATTGGAGCATGGTGAAGAATATTTTACTTGTACAATCAAGTATTTCTTGAGGAGTACAGTCCTTCCATAAGGAATAATATATGGTGTTACCCTACCTCAAGGGTTTTGACTATTTCATGTGTTGGATATTTGGTGAATGGTTTGGTTTTTCTTGTTGATATTGTGGGTTTATTTTGATATTTATCTTCATATATATTCAAGTACTTAACAATTTTCATAAGTTATCTTTCCTTGGGAAAAAAGGGGAATAAATTTTGGTTATTTTTGTAGATTTGTTTTTTAAACAAAAAATGGGGCAGCACACTTCAAGCTCATATTTGATACTTTATACTCAAAATTTTCAGAAAACAATTTGATATTTGGATTCCCCTTGGAAACATACCCAATTTCAAAAAAACATCAGCCGAAACGGAGTCTGGGAAGTAAAGTTATGAGCATTTTAAATTCAACAGTTTTTCAAGGTTTTTCCAGAAATAGCCGCAATTTTCTATAGTAAGTTATTTTTAAAACCTTAGTTTTTGTTTCATATTTATTCCAAGCAAGATGTATTTTACTGGTAATGATAATGGTCCTAGAATTGACGAATTTTTAAATTCCCACAAGTCATAATGGAAAGAAAAGTGGAAAATTTTGTTAAGTCTTTGTTTTAATGATGATTCCTTCACATGGTTGGAATCAATGTGCTCTTTCCAGCTGACAAAACTTTCAGATGAAACATTGGAAAAATTACTTTTCGATAGGTGGTCTCATGTGGGAAAACAAGATAAAGAGATCACCAAGGTTTTATTTTCATGTGGAAAATCTATATTAAAGGTTCATGGTTGTATTCATAAAGAAAATATTAATGTCTCTATTAACCCTAGTTATCGGCATAATTTAATCAATGTTTAGTTGGTTAATAGATTGCAAGCTTCTACAAAGAATATTCAAAGCACACAAGTCAGAGGTGAAAAAGTTCAAATTTTTAAATATTTGAATATTACCATGGATAAATATGTGTTTCATTCATACTTTTAAGCTATAGATATGGGTGACATGTATATTGTTTTGGGATATCCTTGGATGGATTCAATTGGTACAATTAATATTAATGTGAAAAAGACGTTTTTGAAGTTGTGGTATAAGAAAAAGAAAATCACATTCCAAGATGTGTCTCTTAGTAATAAACATGGGCCCATGGAGGCCACCAAAGAAGTCATTATTGAGTCTGATGTTGAATCAGAGGCAAATTTTACAGAAGGAGATGAAGCAAATCCATAAGAGGGACACAAAAAGAAGCTAAGAAGTTCATTGACCCAAGGCACAATGTGTTGTATATTTGAAGAACAAATAACATATTCCTACAGTTGATGTATATCATCCTCCACATCATATTGAGAAACAACATACATAAAGGTAAGGGTGTGAACATCAACACACTTATGCACTAGTAGGGAACCAGAAAGGAAATCAATCCAAAGGTGCATAGAGGCCTACCAACAATACATAAGACATCCAACTAGAGAACTTCTCCCATGGAAACATCAACAAGATGTAGATCTAGATAAAGGTGGAAAGGCAACATTTGGACATCATCTTTGTCTTCCATTAGGATGAATAGATAGTCGTACTTTCTACCAGTTGGATACATTGCTTAGCCGATCCTATTGTATGGGTTCTTCTCTTGTTTCGAATATGAAACATGTGAAGGGTGATGGAATGTAGTATATCTAGGGAGGTAGTATGAGGTACTTAGTGTGGTACCCAATTGGAATGTGGTTATGTATTTTTAGTGGAGGCCATTCAATGTAAGGTGTACTATTTCCACCATATTGTTAAATATGGTGCACTATGGTAGTTAGATGTAATAAATAAGATTTCTAGAAGATTATTTCTCTATAATGTTCCTAGAATATAGAGAATGATATATAAAGAAGTGAAAACAATGTATTGGAGCATGGTGAAGAATATTGTACTTATACAAGAAAGTGTTTCTTGAGGAGTGCATTTCTTCCATAAGGAATAATATATGGTGTTACCCTACCCCAAGGGTTTTGACTATTTCTTGTGTTGGATATTTGGTGAATGGTTTGGTTTATTATTGTTGATATTGTGGGTTTATTTTAAAATTTATCTTCATATCTATTTAGGTACTTAACATAATTATTGGAACTTGTAACTAGGATAGTCTATTTAAGAAAAAGAAAGAGGAGTCATTTGGACTGAAGTTAACCTTCATAAAATAGGTAAAGTGATATGGGCATATGAGTAATATATAAGCTCATGGTTGTATTAAGAAAATGTGTATATATATTAACCTAAAAGTATATCTATGCATGTGAATCCAAAAGTAGACAGATGGAATACATATGTATTATAGGAAAGGGTAAAATTCTTGGTACATATGATATGTTGTAATGCATATGGAAATGATTAAGAATGCACATAACATGCACAAAGAATTATTATAACCTATGATTTTTTGTAAAGTATGGTGCATTGATGGTGTTTTTAGACAATGATGACATGATTTCAGTAGGAGAGTTAACAACATGAATTAAAATGTTGATATTTCTATTGCATATAACCTTATGAGGATGAGGTAGAATGATTAATGAAAATTTGATCTATATTCGAGTAAAGGAAGTGCTTGGGAATTTCCAGATGACCGTAGATTAAATTGACCTCCAGAAGTGGATAATAGTCATATAGGTATGGCTTAGTGTGCTCAAGCAGCAGTGAAAGGGACTCTAGGAAAGGATTCCCTTGGTAAAGCTTTGTTGACCAAAAGTGAATTTAGGCATGAAGAGAGATAAAGATTGGAATTGCTATCTTGCAGCCTTAGGTGATGTTGTAATTACCTAGTCTACATTTTTTGAATTATGGAATTCTTTTGTAGAAGCAAGGATAGAGTGGTTTCTTGTTGGTTGTTTCCATGTAGAGAGGGAAACATAGTTATGAATATGTTTGTGATATTTTTCAGGTGAATGAATATAAGCTCTCATTAGAGAAAGACAATATTAAGATTAAATACATGTGAATGGTTGATATAAATATGTCCAAATGATGTACTTGATATATATCTATATATATCTATATCTATATCTATATATATATATATATATATATATATATATATATATATATATATATATATATATAAGCATATGTGAGTTAAGACATGGTATGATTGTCTGAATAAGTGAGTTGCGAGGCAAGATTTGTACTTGCTCTGATTGGATAATGCTATGGATATGTAATTGAATCTGTTTTAAGAAGTTTGTTTTCTTTATTTAAATAATAGCTTGAGGAGGGTGTGCTCCATACCTTAGAAATAGATAATACAAAATGATGAAAGAGAAATGAGAAATAAGTGTTATGTTATTATTATAGAAGGAAAAATGAATGTGCCACTGAAAAACTGCATGTAAATGATTGTGAACAATCATGAATAAAAGTATTTTTAAATAAATGCACATGTGTGTTGGGCCTGGGTATGGATTAATAAATAAAGAAAAGAAAAAGGAAAAGAAAAGATGAAATGTGAACTGCGCAGAAGTTACATTGATTGAGATTGGGTCGAGGTGGTTAAAGAAGCAGAAAAGAAGGAGTGAAGCAAGGGAAAGCTAGCCATTGAATGAGGAGATAGAGGATCACAGATCAACAATGAAGATGGATCATGGACAACTAAGAAAGTGGAAAAATATTTCAATGAGTTCTTTGGAGCACCTCATGGATAAGATGGAAAGACAGGTTGGCAAAGCCTGGGAAGTATGGATCAAGTTGACCTAGGGTTTTAGACACCTAGGGTTTGGGTATCTAGGGGTTTAGACACCTAGACTTTGTCATGTAATGTATAAATAAAGGTCCAGAGGACCTGGGATGGGGTGGTTCTAAGTTGGTTGAGAGTTCAATGTTATTGTGTGAGTGAGTGATTATTCCTGTGTGAGAGAGAAGTGTTGTTTGTGAGAGCCTTCTGTATTGTAAGATATTTAGTTGGGTGCAAAGATCGCCTTGTAGTTGGGTGTGTAGGGAGGGGAGAGAAGAGGAGAAAGAGAGAAGAATATGTAAGCTAAGAGAACATATAGAACTGCATGTTTTCCTATAATATCAATAAACACAGTTCTGTGGGCGTAGCCCTAGGGAGATTCTGAACCACGTATATCTTGTTGTTTTGTGGGATTGTTGTTGTGTTCTCTTAGATTTTGTTATTATGTTATTGCATCATAGAGTTAGATATGAGATATAATTGTGAGAAGTGGGTTAGGTTGGTAATTGATATCTAGCTGGTGTGTCGCTATTGTTTTAGATCCACTTTGTGTTTCCTCTAGTTTTAGACACTTATGTCCTGCAACCCTCTATTGGTACTTCAGGTGAGACTGCATTTGCTTCACAGGTGTTGCCGAAAGGTCCAAAAGTTAGGGCTTGTTGGTGAGTTGTTAGAGCTGAACAATGGGTCTGTCCCTTTGCCAAAAAATGGTTCTGTTGTCAGGAACAAGATATTCTTGAGGGAATGTCAAGGTGGTTTCCATCGAAGACAGATATTTACAAGTGGATAGAAGAAAAATAAAAGGACTTCACTAAGGCTCAAAATAAGAACCCTAATATTAGAAAAGAGAATTGGTTGGGAAGGTATATCTTTACTGATATACACGAGATTTTCTTTGGAGGAATTCATAAGGACACATATGAGTGGTTAGCCAGATTAGCAGATACCCAGTTTGAGATTAGATTTAGACCACCTATGGTTTGGACATCGACGTTGATCAAGAAGGTCAAGAGAGTTGATAACGTCATGTCAAGAGCAGTAGATCACTGGTTTGATAGCACCATTGGAGGGTACATTACCGATTTTTCTATTGACAGAGTAGATTCATATAGCCAAGCAGAGAGATATTTCTGTAAGGGACCTAGAGGAAAAATTTTACACTTTTTGAAGTTGAAGATCAAGATGCTATTGCATGAGAACAACATATTGAAGATACAATATTTGGTTAGATCAAAAGGATAATGTTCAAGAATTCAGACAACGACAATGATGCATAGGTTGGACACACGCGCAGTGGGAGACCGTTCAGAGAAGTTCCTCTTGTGAACCTGTTTAATATGAATTATGGAGATGAAGGATTCTATAGTGGAGAAGAGGAATATATAAAAGACGAAGAGCATTCATAGTCTGCTAGAGCATAGGAAGGGAAGAATGAATAAATTCATCGAGAAGAATCTGTAACTTCAGGGACTGCACCGACTGTCAAAGTAAGTACTATTAATCCTCTTGTTTTTTTAGCAGTGTTAAGTAACTAGAGTAGTCAGAGTTACCAGAGCACTTAGAGCACTGTTACCAACAGTTCAATACATACTCAGTCAGGAAATCTAGGAAGATCTATGGCAGATGAAATGAGGCTACTTATATTTAGAGGAGATGGATCTGAATATCCTGATCAACATTGGTTTTTATGTGAAGCTGTGTGGAGTATTAAGAATTCCAGTGATGAAGAAGTTAAGAGATATCATTTTAGTACTACCTTGAGAGACCGCGCACTAAGATGGTACATGAAGTTTGTTACTGGGGTTTCACAGCCTAAACCACTGAACGAGATCAAGACTACGTTGAGCGCATAAGTCAAGAAACCCAAGTCGAAGTCGCAGTGCATTACAAAACTGAAAGAAATAAAGAATAAAGTAGCTGAACCTATTTAGGAGTTTGATCATAGGTTTAATACCTTGACAGGCCGATTGAGTTTTTAGATCCCAGATGAGCAGAACAAGGAATGGTTCATTGTTTCCCTCTTACCACAAATTAGAGTTCCTATGATGCAACAAAAGGTTTCTTCACAGGATGAGGCATTGGAGATCTCCATGAAACTAGAATAATCCCTTATGGGAGAATCCAGCTCAAGTATGAGTCAAATTGTGAGTCAACCAACTAGCCTATCTCTGCAGGTCGAAAATATGAAGAAAGACAAGGGAAAAGATAAAAGAGAAGACATCTAGTGTATCATATGCAAATCAAAGGGCCATGACAAGGAGCAATGTCCCCTATTTCATGAGTACTTGGCATCTGGATCCCTGAGCCCTTTGAAGCAGGTTACTCTACCTTGGTGCGAGGTATGTAGAGATAGACATCACCCTGGTGAATGATACTACATGCAAAAATATGTTCAGATAGCTACAAACCTCTACTTCACATTATGTAAATATGTGAGGCATGATGAGAAGGATTGTAGGTCTTATGATCTCTTGCATGAAAGATAAAGAGACACATATTAAATTCAAGGAGAAGTACAACAGGAAGGAACTGTGATGCAATTTAACTCTCCAGGAAGAGGAAAATTCAATCCTCGTGGTGGATTCATAGGAAGAGGATGAGGTGGAGGCATGGGTCGATGTCGAGGTTAGATGATTTGTTATAACTGCACACAGCCAGGACATTTGGAAAGGAATTATTATAACCCTTGTACCACTTGCAGTTACTGCAACTCATTTGAAAATGTCATAGAATATTGTCCCGCGTTGTTAGCCAAACTTCAGGAGAGATGAGGAGGAAACCAATAAGTACAACTAATCTTAGAAAAACCTTGTGGAGTGGATCCTAGAGTCGTTGTTATCACTAGAGGAGGAGATTCTATAGGTGAAGACAGAGTGACCCCAACAAATACCACAAAAGAATCAAGGGTCAGAAGAGCTGCAAAGAAGACACAAGAGTTTGATCCAAGAAAAGAGAAACAAACATTTGAAAGGGCAAGAAAAGAATTTGGAAGAGATCAGGCTTCTTCATAAAAAAAACAATGAGAAGTGAGAGAATGTGGAATGCCTCTGGCATTTTATCAGTCTGCTTCACTCAGAGAAGGAAAAGAGGTAAGAAATATTATGGAATTCTTATGCACTTGCATTAATTTGATAAAGGATGAAAGAGTTGTACAAGAGATACAAAATTTGATCAGAAAGTATGAGCCACGGAAGGTAGGTCCCTTACCGAATAGAGCAGTACATAAAGTATCCAAAAAGAGAAGGAAAAATTAGTAACTACACCTTAATGCTCAGATTGGATATTATGATATAGATTATGTGGTCCTTGGCTTAGGGTCAGAAGTCAATGTTATGATGAAGCAGACCTGGGCACTGATGGGAAAACCTAAGTTTATTTACTCCCCTATCAGGCTTAGGATGGATAATCAACAGGGAGTAATCCCCTTTGGGAGACTGGAGCATTTCCTTATAGACATCGACGGGGTAAGGACATTTGTGGATTTTTAGGTGATTGAGATAGTTGATCATGGATGATTTTAGGGGATAAATGTCACTCATGTGATAATTTTCCATGGTTTTCCAAAAATGAGATTTTCTATTTTAAAAATGATTCACCCAAATTCTATAGGATAAAATTATTTTACCTTAAAAATAGCCAAAATTTTATAAAAACTATATAAAATCCTTAGAAATTTGAATATTTTTACAAAAATATCGTCAAACATTTGTAGTTGGCATATGAAGGATAATTAATATTCGCCAAGGTTTCTACATTTCAAAATAAATTTCCATCCTTAAAATCATCCCTGTAGTTGATGATAGCTTTCCTTATTCTGCACTATTAGGAGTTGATTAGACTTTCAATAATTCTACTGTGGTTGATTTAAAGAAAAGAATAATGACATTTGAAGGTGATGGCCTTAGGGTCATTGCACCTCTAGATCCTGATGAAGGTCGCAGATACATAGAACCCATCAGAGAAGAAGACCGTGCATATGAGCTAGAGAATATATATAAATTAACAACAAGACAACATGATTACATTAATCCCACAACAGATGGGAATTTAAGCTAGCGAAGTGACAATGGATGTTCATCAGATCCGGAAGAAGAAATAGAGAACTGACAGAACAAAATGTATGAATTTTATGCATGGAGGTGTGCTAGATTGACCAGGGAAGTTCACTGGATTGGCACAGAAGTAAGCAATTTGCCCACATTTGATGGTTTAAATCATTTAGAAACATTCTTATCAGAATTTGAAGAAATTGTACCAGTACAACAGAGATTGTTGGCATTGGATGAAGCTTTAAAAGAAATGCCAATGAGATTGTGGGGAACACATAAGAAGGACATTGCGGACTGGGTGCAATGTCGTACTTTGATGACAGTGCACTTTTCAGACAAAGTAGAAGGGTGTGAGGTTAGATACATAGGTCAGAGTTGTCTGAAGGAACATATGCAAAGTTGCGAGGAGGCCTGGAGCAGTATTCCTCAAGAGCAGTGGGTGAACAAATTCATTAACACTTTGGATACAACACCTATCAATTGGTATCTTCAAGCAGAATTGCACCTCACCATTGCAGATTGGCAAGATATGACTCAAAATTTTGTAGCCACTTTTTTATTTGAAAGTTAGTACCCTACAATGGATAAAGCCTTACAAGTTGTAATAAATAAATTATTCGAGGAGGCACCTTACCTCCCTCTGGAGAAAGAAGAGGATGAATGGACTACACCTCTTCTGAAATTGCAAGGATGTTACAATATCAATGTTGATGAAGATGATGATCCTAGGAATGTGAACATCAGAAAAACATAAGGACAGAGAGACATAGAAGGACCAGGAGTCGAATTCCCTTTTATTGGACAACCAATCAAAATCAATAAAGTTAACATTGGAACAGAGAAAGCCTCTACGCTTGCAAATGTTGGAGATTATTGGGATGATGGCACTATTGAAAAGATCACAAAATTATTGCATGAATATCAGGACTTGTTTCCAACCAAGTTTATTGATATGAAGGGAACTAAAGGGCCCATGGGAGAGATGAATATTCCCTTGAAACCAGATGCAAGGCCAACCAAGCAGAGACCCTACACATTGAATCCCAAATATAAGCAGAAAGTCAAGATTGAATTAGACAGAATGTAGGAAGCAGGAATCATAGAACCTATTGAAGAGTCAGAATGGATTAGCCCTATGGTGGTTCAAGATAATAAGATAGGAGAGATCATAATTTGTGTAGACTTGAGGAAACTGAATGATGCATGTTTACATGATCCATTTCCTACACCATTTACTGACGAAGTGTTAGATAATGTGGGAGAACAGGAAGTTTACTCCTTCACAAATGGATTTTCGGGTTATCACCAGATCAAGATTGCCAAGGAAGATTGCCATAAGAACACATTTTCACTAGAATGGGAATCCTACCAGTACATAGTGATGCCTTTTGGATTGAAGAATGCAACAACCATATTTTTTAGGGTCGTGGTTGAAGCATTCAAAGAATTTCTACATAAATTTCTGGAAGTATATTTTGATGATTGGACAATTTTTAGCTTATTTCAAAATCATATTGAATGTTTAAGACTAATGTTGGATAAATGCAGGCAATGTCAGATTGCCCTGAACCTGAAAAAGTGCATCTTCTTTTCACCCTTTGGAGTGTTGCTAGGCCATATTGTATGTAAGTAGGGGTTACTGGTAGATCCATCTAAGATCACCATTATTGTTGATCTACCCCCTCGTACTTCAGTTAGACAACCACGCACTGTGCTGGAACACACTGGATACTACAAAAAGTTCATTAAGGGATATGCACAGATTACAACACCCATGGAGAAGTTGTTGAAGAAGCATTGTCAATTTCAATGGATAGAAGAATGCCAATAGAGCTTTGACACACTGAAACATAAAATGGTTACTGTGCCTATTTTGGTTTTCCCAGATTGGAGTAAGTAATTTCATGTTCATGTCGATGCCTCGTCCATTGCATTAAGAGTAGTGTTAGCACAACCAAGAGTAGGAGATATTCACCACCCATTAGCCTTTGCTACCAGGAAGCTTTCAACAACTGAGATAAATTACACTACCACTGAAAGGGAAGGTTTATCCATGGTGTATGCATTGCATAAGTTTCATCACTACTTGTTGGGACGACACTTGAAAATGTTCACTAATCACTCTACGCTGAAATACCTAGTCAAAAAGCCTATGTTGGGGAGAAGAATATGCAGATGGATTCTGCTATTCCAGGAATATGATTTTGATATCGTGGTCAAGCCAGGGAGAATGAATAAGGTGTTGGGTATGTGTTATATTCTTTGCATGTGTGTGTGTGTGGGCGCATTGGATTCGACAACTACGCCTAACGATCCCTCTAGTAGTGTTCTTTATGTCGTGTGCGTCGGGTGCTTTCCTAGAGGGTTCCCAGGGGGGTAGGTGTGCCCCTCCTAGTTTTCTAAATTAATCCTAGATTAAGGGATCAGGGTTTTGGTATCTACGAAATACCTAAAAACATTGTATATATTGTATGGTGAATGGTGAAATTCGAGATAATTAATATAAGAAAGGTTTTCTCGGTTGAGGGTTTCTAGTATTAAATCTATGTGTACTATGTGTATGAGCCATTGATTAAATTCCATTTTTCTTAAGAATCTATATGCATTGCTTTACTTCACAGGTTTAAAACTTACATGTGGTATCATAGCTCATTTTTGGCTTCAGGGGGATGCCTTTATTGTTGAGGGTTTGGCACGGTCTTGATAGATCAAGTTTATCTTGGGTCTATGATAAACCTGGGTTTAGTGGGAGCTTTTGCAGTGGTGATTTGAGTGCATAAAGAGGAATGACAAGCTCTTCTAGAATCAAGATAAAGAAGTTCAGTGGTAAAAAATTTGAGCTATGGAAGCTGAAGATGGAGGAACTTCTTGTAGACAAAGAACAATGGATCGTTGTGGATCCTGGTACATAGCCTACTGGTACACCGTCTAGTAGCACACAGGCTACTGGTACATAACCTACTAGTACACAAACTACCAGTACACCACTTACTAGTATGTTGAAGGAATATTGGGAGAAGTTGGAAAAAAGAGTAAGGAGTACTGTTTGAATCTGCCTGGTAGATTCAGTGTTGTTGAATGTCTCAAGAAAATCCACAGCCAAGGAAATATGGGATAAGTTGGGGAATTTGTATCAATCAAAGTCCTTGGTAAACAAGTTGTTTCTTCGAAATACGTTGTATCATCTTAGGATGGGAGATGGATATTCTGTGACAGAACATCTAAAATCCTTTAATACTTTGGTAATTCAACTTGTCTCTGTTAATATTAAGATTGCAGAAGAAGATAATTGTATTACTTTGTTATGTTCTTTGCCAGACTCTTGGGATAATATTGTTGTAGCAATAGGTAGTACCACTCAATCTACATTGAAGTATGAGGATGTAGTTGCATCCTTATTATTTGAAGAGATGAGGTGGAAAAGCATGGATGGTCATAACACATATGATTTATTTGTAAGAGGTTGTACCCAAGACAAGAATTTTGGTAAGTCTTCAAGGAGGAGATCTAAATGTATAGGTAGATCTAAGTCTCCAGGAAAATCTTTGAGGAAATGTTGGAAGTGTGGTAAAACAGGGCATTATAAGAAAGATTGCAAGTCTAAGAAGGTTGAAAAACCAAAGGGAT
>ML787914.1:136293-179623 GCA_009831015.1 Picea engelmannii | reverse complement strand
CAAAAATAGCAGCAAGATACGCTCCCTTGGTATTGCCCATTCCTCTGCACGACCTTCCCAAAAATTATATAAACAAATTTCCAAAATTCACTGGGGAAGGAGATCTGACCCTAGCTGAACACATAAATTTCTTTGATCAATTCACAGACATCCTAGGTCTTGAACATGAAGATGTGTATTCAAGGCTTCTTTTCCAAACCTTTGAAGGTCAGGTCTGAACTTGGTTTCAGAGTCTACCTGCAGGATCTATCTTGTCCTATGACGCCTTGGAAGATGCTTTCCTTAGAAAATGGGGCAAAAGAAAGGACCACCTATATTATTTAACTGAGTTTGGGTCTTAAAAAAAAAAGAATTCAGAAACAATTACAAAATTTATTCAAAGATTCAACAAGCTGTATAACAAAATCCCAGCCGAGGTTAAACCGTCCCAACCCGTAGCCAAAGTAACTTTCGTGGGGGATTTTGAACCAGATTTTGCACTTCTTTTATGAGAAAGAAGGGGAGCTACTCTAAATTGAATGCAAGATGACGCTGTAAAAATTGAGTCAAATATGATGGCTTCTGGTAAGTTAAAAGCTAAAGTAGAAACGAGAAATCGAGAAACTAGACGCTTTAGAGAACAAGCAGGGCCGTCAGGGTCTAATAGATACACAGATGACAAAGTAGACGATATGGCCAGGGTAATTAAGGAACTGTCTAATAAGATATCCAGAATGGAGCTAGAATAAGCTAAAGCCGATTCTTTCACCAAAAAGGATTTCAAGAGGAATCCCAATTCCCCAAACCAACAAAGACAGATAAAAAACGAAGATTAGAAAATACAAACTCCCCTAAAGAATGAAAAATTTATAGGAGCGAATGATCTCCAATATTTCGAATATTCATATGAGGATGTCACGAACTTGGGTGATGACTGCACACAACCTTATCTAACTGGAGAGGATTACGAAAAGTCTTTAAACACTCAACAATCATCTATTAAGGGTGAAGAAAGAGATCATACTAACCTGTGTAGCTATCAAGAAGAAACTGATATGATAATGGATGCGGTCCAACCTAAGTACAACTTGAGATCTAAGAGTAAGCCCATTTCAACTACTCAACCTAAGAAAATTCTCCCAAGAGGTCAAACTTATGAGCCTACTCTAGAAGAAACCCTGCTACCTAACAACAAAGCGAAAATAGTAAACACACAAGAACCCGAGGTGGGAAAAGTTGAGACCCAAACACAAGGAACTGAAACAGCTAATGCAATTACACCTTCAACCAAGATCATGACTAATAAAGAGGTCCAGACAAATAAGTTGGAAAAGAAGGATTCAGAAGTCCCGACTAGAGAAACAGACAAGGTGAGCGGAGCTTTCAATTTCGAAAATGAGATAAATAAAATTAAAATACCAATTCCTCTGGTAGAGTTAGCGAAAAACCCAGTTTATCGAAAGCAGATTACCAAAGTGATAGGTTCTTCAGAGCCAGAAATCCAATCTGACATTTTGAACCTGGAGGATGATAAAACCAACATCACTTTTGGTCCACATTTTGAAGGGGCCAAAGACTCTATTGCTCCCTTTTATATCACCTTAAATGTATATGATCAATTGTTACATAATTGCATGCTAGACTCTGGAGCCTCCCATAATGTGATGCCTAAAATTATTATGGACAAATTGGGTCTCCAGATCACCAAACCTTACAGAGATCTTTACTCTTTTGATTCGAGAAGATTTAAATGTATGGAAATGATAAAGGATTTAGTAGTCACCCTGGCACAAGTTCCAGTCAAGAGCATCTTGATGGATGTGGTCATTGCTGATATTCCCCCCAAGTACAACTTATTGTTGTCTAGGTCACGGGGAGCCAAGCTGTGGGGTTCTCTTCAACTGGATATGACCTTTGCCACAATTCCTGTGTTTGGTGGGAAATTTACTCGGTTGTACAGGGAGATGAGGTTAGCATATATAGTTAGCGACCCTCAAAATCTGAACAATTTCCCTATTTACATTGCAGATCAAGATTTAGGAAATTGTATCTTATCTTTTGACGACGGTTTAGATGGTTGTACAGAGGAAAATGATATAGAGCATGAAGAGTCAGGTTGCATGACCGAGGATATGTGTAACACCGGTATCTGGAAAATGTTTTTTGACAGTGCCTCGTCTTGCGAAGGGGCTGGTGCAGGAGTGCTTTTTGTGACGCCTAAAGAAAAGTTCGTTGTTCCTTTTTCTTACAGACTGCAATGGGATATAGATTACACTAACAATGTATGTGAATACGAAGCCTTGGTCTTAGGATTAGAGGCTGCCAGGAAGCTAAAAATAAATAACCTAGAGGTATACGGAGATGCAGAGTTAATAGTCAAACAAATAAATTGACAGTACCAAGCCAAGCATCCCAGATTAAGATCATATGGGAATTGTGCCTGTGATCTGATGGAAATTTTTTTCTTGTCTGTAAATGTCCACTTCATCCCACGCGTAGAAAACTTACATGTTGATGCATTAGCTAAAGCGGCTTCAACTTTCACTCCTCCTACAACCTTTAAATTGAAGTATAACATAGAGATAAGACACAGACCATCTATACCAGATAATATCTAGCACTGGCAGGTTTTTGAGGATGATGAACAAATTAAGAAGTTTCTTGAAGCAATAAGTAAGTTTTATGAAACTCACGCAGATCAAGAAAATCAAAATGACCAGATATGGATCATGCAAGAAGGGGAGGACCCTCAAGCTTTCAAAGACAAAATCGCAAATCATCGCATGCTGGTCCTAAAAAATAACCAGATTCTAAAAGGACTGATCCCTCTCGAAAGACTGTTTGGTCAAAACGACATACCTGTAAAATCCACCTTACAACCCCAACCAGAAGAGGTTGAGGACTGTGACATAGGAACCAAAGAAGAATCTAGGATGGTTAAAATATCTAAAATCCTCCCCCTTGAAATAAAGGACAAATATAAGGACCTACTCAGAAAATTTAAAGATGTTTTCGCCTGGTCTTACGACGAGTTAAGAACTTACGACACTACCATGATCGATCACAAGATACCTTTAAAGCCTGGGGTCAAACCTTTTAGACAAAATCTTAGGCAAATCAACCCCATTTTATTGCCTATGGTCAAGAGAGAAGTGAAGAAACTTTTAGAGGCGAAAATTATAGTACCTCTGAGATATTTCGACTGGGTGGCAAATCTGGTCTCGGTCAGAAAAAAGAGTGGGGAAATTAGACTGTGCGTAGATTTCAGAAATTTAAATAAGTCCTCTTTTAAAGACAACTATCCATTGCCTAAAATGGATCATGTGCTAGAAAGGGTAGTTGGGGAGAATAGAATGTCTATGATTGATGATTTCTCTGGATATAATCAAATCACCATGAATGAACAAGATAAAGAAAAAACATCTTTTACTACCCCTTGGGGTACGTTCATGTATGAGAAAATGGATTTCAGTTTGATGAATCCAGGAGCCACATTCCAATGTGCTATGGACATCGCTTTAATTAGAGAGAGAGATAAGTTCGTGGTCATCTATCTTGATGACTTAACCATTTTCTCTAAATCCGACGAAGAGCATCTGGTACATCTTAAACAAACATTCGAAAAATGCTGCAGGTTTGGTCTGTCCTTAAACCCCAAGAAATCACACTTTGCCATGAAAGAGGGTAAATTATTGGGTCATGTTGTATCTAAGGATGGGATTAAGATTGAACCTAAAAGGGTTGAAGTGATAGACACTATAAACATTCCTAGAAATGTAAAAGAAATTCAATCTTTCTTAGGAAAAATATTTTTTTTACGAAGATTTATCCCAAATTTCGCTGAAATTGTAAAATTGATCACAGATATGCTGAAAAAGAACAACAAAGTAAAGTGGACAACAGAGGCCAAAGCGTCGTTCGCACACATTAAGAAAGTCATAGCTGAGGCACTTGTATTGGCAAGTCCCGATTATCTGAAAGACTTTCTTATTTTCTCATTTGGCTCCGAACACATGATTGTTGCGGTGCTCCTCCAAAAGAATGAAGAGGGTTTCAAACAATCGATTTCCTTTTTTAGCAAGATCCTCAGAGATAAAGAACTTAAATATGATATAATAGAAAAACAAGAGTACACCATGGTAAAAGCACTGAAGGCATTTAGAACATATGTATTACACTCCAAGATCATTGCGTATGTACCAACCAGTTCTGTGAAAGATATTTTGGTACAACCAGACAGTGATGGGAAAAGAGGACGATGGCTGGCCAAGATTCAAGAATTTGACTTGGAAATTAAACCTACTAAATTGATAAAAGGACAAGGCCTGGCCAAACTTTTGGCTGAATCAAATCTCAGAGCTCTAGATATAAACTGCCTACAGGAATATGAGGAAAACATGAACATAAACGAGCTTGATGAACCAACAAGTGCAATTAAGATTGAGGAGAAGTTTGTATCATCAGAATGGTACAGAAACATAGTATCCTACCTGTTGACTCTAAAATGCCCGAGTGAACTATCACCATCAAAAGCCAGGACTTTAAATATTCATGTGGTTAAGTACTGTATCGCCTAAAATCAACTATATTGGAAATACCTACTCGGTTTCTTGTTAGTCTGCTTAGTCGAATCGGAAACATAAAGGGTTATAAGTGAATTTCAAAAAGGAGTTTGTGGAGGACATCACGCTTGGAGGGCCACAACTTTCAAAATTATGAGGGCTGAGTATTACTGGCCAAAACTCTTTTCATACATTAACGCCAAGGTCCGAGCTTGTAACCCTTGTCAGCTATTTGTAGGTAAACAAAAACTCCCAGTGCTACCTTTAGTTCCGGTCAAAACTGAGGCTCCTTTTCAAAAAGGGGGGCTAGATTTTATAGGAGAGATTAATCCACATTCTAGCATCCAACATAAGTGGATCTTAACTGCTACAGACTACTTTACTAAATGGGTGGAAGCTATTCCAACTAAAAGGGAAACTGACTCAGTGGTAATAGATTTCTTAGAAGACAATATCCTGTCAAGATTTGGCTGCCCCCGAAATATAGTCACGGATAATGCCTAGGCTTTCAAATCTATGGCTATGATCAGTTTCTGCCAAAAGTATAATATCGTTCTTGGCCATTCTACAGCATACTTCCCCCAAGGAAATGGACTGGCTGAGCCATCTAACAAAATCCTGATCAATATAATTAAGAAAGTGTTGGATGAAAACAAAAAGTATTTGCATGTACATTTAAAGTACGCTTTGTGGGTGAATCGCATAGGCACTAAAAAGTCTATCGGCATGTCTTATTTTCAGATGGTATATGGGACATATGCGGTGTTACCTATAAATTTACCACTCCCCGTGATGAAATTTTGGCAAGATCAGAAAGAAGAACCTAATCATGTCACCAGGAGGATAAACCAACTAATCGAGGTTCAACAACATAGGGTCAAAGTAGATGAAAGGATGCAGAAGTATCAGGACAAAATGAAGGCATTATTCGACCGTAGGGCAAAGGACAAAGATTTCCTCCCAGGTGATTTAGTACTAAGGTGGGATGCAAGGAGGGAAGAAACAATGAAACATGGTAAATTCGATCACCTCTGGTATGGGCCATTTAGAGTCTCATCTCTCGAAGGAAAAAATTATTTCCTACTGGAAAATTTAGACGGTGAAATACTCAACGCCCCTATCAATGGGCGTTATCTGAAGCATTATATGGCATAAACAATCACCAAAAAAAATAAAATGATGATGTGTATATTTATATATAGGATTTTTTTTTTTTTACATATATGTATATTTTTCATTTATGCATTGTTATTCTGATTTTCTTTTTCTTTCGTGAATTTTTGACACCTTTCAGATAGCCTTGATAACCTTCGTGTTTTCCTTTTACAGGATTCCAGCTGCAAACAAAACAAGCAGGAGAAGTAAACATAAAGTTGGGTGTCAGAAATAAACTGGCTTAAATATGTGATAACAATTTTTTTTTGATATTTTGCAAAGAAAATGAAATGGTAAGGTAAAGGTGAGATTTCCTAAAAGACTTGTTTTTAAGGGCTATCAAAGAAAACCGAGATAACCTCATTCAGACAACAACATCATCTGAACTAATAAATAACAGAACATTTCCATGGTTAATTGTTTACGAAAGAATAAGACAAAATAAACAAGTCACTCAAATTAAAGCAGTCAGTCAAAGTAAAGCACCCCCGAAAAAGATTTTCAAGAGTCAGTTTTGATTTTTTGACCTCTATTTTCCAGTCCATAAATCTCTATTTGTCACCCTTTTCTATTTTCGGGTTTACCCTTTAAAAAGTCAGTATCTTTCCATTTTCGCATACGTAGGGAGAAGAGATTACGTTTCAACCTCGAGAGCTTCAAAGTAGATTGTGGAAAGAAAGTGGGTCTTCACAACTCCTCGGTCCCTTGCTAAACAAAGTGACGCTTAAAGTGATCTTGACTTTCCTAAGTTTTTCAACAGTTTCAGAGGATTGAGGCTTGCTCAAATAGAACACCCCCCAAAAAGTTATTTTTCCCTTTTTGCCTATGAACGAAGGTGTTGTGAAAGTTAAAGGAAGGTTGGTACCGAGTAATCAAAGTAAGTTGACAGACCTATAGTGCAAAATATTACACAGATATCAGCCCTGATACAAACTGATTGCCCCCATCTTCACACTCTAAAAAAAAAAAATTATCAGACAGGTGGTGAAAGGAAATTAAGAAATGATTGCCCCCATCTATTCCAAGAGACGATGAAAGGAAATTCAGAAATGATTGCCCTCATCTCAACATTTAAATGCACAAATATATTCCGAAGTGGTGAAAGGAAATTCAGTAAAGAGGGTCAGATAACTTCACCGGGGTACTGAACAGGCTTCCTGGCAGTGAAGCAATATCTGAGATATCTGTAAGGCTATTATACATGAATATCACTCTACTCTGGTAACCAATTCTTTTTAAAACCTAATCTACATCCCAAGTTCAGACATGGCTTCCTGATTAAAAACATATAATTTTCTTCTTTTAAAGAAAGCCGATAGCCACAAGATATGTTGGTTCTCCTAGGACTATTTTGATTGTCTCAAGGAAGATCTGAATTCAGTAATAGGAAGGAGAAAGTCGCGAAAGGGACTACAACTAATTTTAAAAAGTATCTGATTTTTGAAGAGCTTTTCAAAGGTAAAAAACGAAATCCCTTTCCCCTTCGGTAGCCTGTCCTCGGGAACGTTTTCGTTGGATTAAAGCCATTGACTCCATTTACCCAATATCGGCACGTGGTATATTGTTCTTCCCATCTTACAGGAAAATGGGATCCCTAGATGGAGCCTATGTTGGAGCCGCCTTTGTTTTTTAACCGGTTTTGAATTTTATTTCTTAATGCTCGAAATCGAAAGTTGGTTTCCATATTTTCCTTTATTTTTTCCAAAATCTTGGAAGTCTCATCATGTGAGCGACGACGGTTATCATACTCTCAAGGCGAGTTATAATTTTTGTTCAAAGGATTTTTTCCCCTTTCTTACCTCGGGATTTTGTATGTCAGGTGTTATAGATCACATAGTTCACAAGTCCTGAAGAGAGAAATGGTGAAATAACCTTAAAGTTTTACCCAGGTCAGTAGCGAGAGTAAATATTTTCTAAACTACGGCTAAGCATCGTCGAGATTTCATGTCTCGGTGTTTACTAACTCCAAAAGTCTTACCATCGTAATCCCGATAGCCGAAACCATGAGACTCTTGTTTTAAGTAACCTAGGTTAGCGTTAAAGGTAAAAAGTTTAACCGTGGTTAAACTCAGTCAAAAATTCACAAATCGGCATGTTTTCCCTCAAAAGATACAACGTCAAAGCCCCGAGTCGCGAAGTCACGATAAAGATAGAAACATAATCAATTAAACACTTAATCCGGTTTTATCCCCCAATTTAATTAAATCATATTGTCACAATCTCTTGATTTCGCAACTCGGCATACGAACCTCCCGGAAGATATACCTTCGAAGCTCTGAGTTACGATATAAATAACCAGGATATTTGTTTTTTTTTAAACATCAATAATTAAACACTTAATCATGGTTACATTTTTATTTAACCAAAGCTAATTATCGCAATCTCGAGTTTTAGAGGCTGGAACAGTAAGAGTGAAAACTCCAGATGTAGCGAGTACCGAAAGATTAATTAACGTTGATAAAACCTGATTAATTGAGCTAAGCCAGTATTTCACGTGATTTGATGCATGCACAACCTACGAGGCAATCTTAATTTTTCCTTGCACCAACTTGTGTTTCGAACTGTCAAAATTTATGGCATTAATTAGAAACAAGGCAAATCAACAAGTAAGGATTGGGTTTTTATTGCTAAATTATATTTAAGAATGATTTGAACGATTTGTTCCTGAAAAGTACCGAGTTTTAAATGGTTGAATGTATATATTTGTTATTTTTTATCGCAAATTCATTTCTACATTACACAGAGCAAACTTACTCAGTGAACTAATTTCTATATGTATGCATATTTTTATCGCAGAAGAGCTAAAGCAGGATCCCCCGCCATGGCCCCACGAAAAGCGTCTAAAGACAATATTGAGGTTTCGGGACAAGGTTCATACAACATCTCTGATACTTCACCTCGAATTTTCGACTCTGTCAAGACCTGGTTGTTTGTTTCTGAGGGTCTACAGTCCGAATTGGTAGATTATTCAGATGATTCCAGCATCAATGAAAAAGACGACCTGACCACCAAATATAAGATCGTCGTCCAAGATGGAATGCATAAAGTAGCGTCCATGCCATGACTGCTCCCTTACTATGATATGGTCCGGTGGGCATTAGACCATGTATATATACCAACCAGAACCATCATCGACAAGCAGAAGGTCACTATTGGCACTTTCAGACTCGAACAACTTCAGGCTATGTACAAGTTGCCAACCATGTCAAAACTTACATACAATGCTGAATTCTTGGAGAATTTCAAATAGAAGGAATGTGTGCAATATGAAAAGAATATGTTCAGTTTAATCAAAGATTGGGTCTCACACCCTGCGAAGTTCAGGGCAGATAGTAATAGTATATATTCAATAGCTTCTCTGGAACCACAGTTCAAATATGTAGCTATGATGACCTGCAGATTATACGGGAGAGAGGACACCACACATTGTTTCCTTCAGTGGGTGCCTCTAATACATTCAATCTCTGAAGGCTATTCCTTCGACTAGGCTAAAATAATGTCTGATAGCTTGACCAGTCGAGTTACAGAGTATCGAGCGTAGAGGGAGAGTGGAAAGATTGCTTCATTTTTTATGTTCGCTTACATTATGGACACCGTGTGTTTTCTAACGCCCTTTTCCTTAATGAGATGAAGTTGGACTCCATCACAGGCTAAGCCCATCCACGTCTACCATTCAAAACTGTGGGAAAAAAAAGCGGCAGATTTTGTGTATGAAATCTTTAACTGGGTAATGTTACCACTGCATGTCACTATTTTCAGCCACCCACCACCCAGTATCTTGGACAGTATAGCGATGAATCTGAGCACTATAGTCGACTGGTATGTAGAAGTAGAATTATCATATCTCAGAGTTTTTGGGGCTTCTGTTCCCCCGCATGCATTACCATTATTCATACCTGATAAGCTGGTTTGTCTTGATGTTCCTAGGAAAACCGTAATTGGTGGCATACGAAAGGAGCTTAAGGGATATTCAAAGAAGGTATGGCCACCTTTTCCTATTCATTTAAATTCATATTCTTTGTTAGATTTCGGGCATGCTAAAGCTGAGGCAGCATCCCTGGAAGACCTAAAATTGGTTCATATTGAATTCAAGAAGCACGATCCGCAAAGGGTCGTAAGTAATCACTTGGCCAGTTGAGAACTCAAAAGGTTCGAACACGAAAATTCACCCTCGGATGACATTTTCTGGGGTACAAAATCTTATGCTGAGGTTTTGGCTCGGATACAAGCCCTGGCACCCGAAGAGAGGGTTGATGTTTTAAAATTCCAAGAATATCGACGTAGTTGTCTTCCCACAGTATTGCAGGGTGAGAATCCAAGTACAACAGAGGTGCAACAAAAATAAGGCAAAGGATTCAAAGATGCGGCACCCAGCCAAGAAAAACACCAGGACGGGGAAGAACAAACTAGGAGTCTAAAACCAGAGATAAAGTCTCTCGAGCCACTGAAAAATAAGACTCTAGTTACTACTCTAGGAAATCTAGCTAAGCAAATCGGAGATCCCATTGCCTCCATTACTCCCTTGCAGTCAACTCTGGGAAACATAGACACATGGTGGATTTTAAATGAAGAATTGAGACCTATAAGGATGGAAGAGCTCCCTCCAAATGAGTTCTTTTTCGATAAGAAGAGAAAGGCTGTAGTAGAAAGACAATTCTATCAAGAAGAGGGATCAACAACCAAGAAGTTCAAGGTGTTGACAGATGGGAAAGACAAGAAGAATGAAGAGTTTGCGACAGAAATAACCGAGACATTAGGGAAATATTTTAGTGAAAGAATGGGAGCACAGTATATCAGAATGTAAACTGCAAGCCAAGAAGGTAATAAAGTCATTTGAATAGGATTTTGGTTCTATAAACGGTAATATGTTAAGTATTGATAGCGAAGGAAATGCTGAGACATTAAGTCAAATGAATATAGCAAAAATCTCACTTGATATAAATGAAAAAGAAGAAAGAGATTCGGCCGAAATATCACAAGTAACTATGGTAGACATAGTTCAAATAGATAAATGTATGATTAAACCAAGTGTGCAATTGTGTGCTATTGACATCCTAGACCGACAGATGGAAGAAAGGTTGTCGCAATTAGCCTGAGATTGTTCCTCTTTTGAGGCCAATTTTCAAGCGGAACCATCAAGGTTGATATCTCGGCTGGTGGAAAGATGTGTCACTTGTACCAGGCATGCGAGAGGGAAAGCTTCTAGTACCAAATAAAGACAGAGATAAAGAAATGAAATGATTGATCTCCTTCTTGTTGTAACTGAAAATCCTAGAATGATCGAGATTCCATCATATGTAAATCTGTATAAATATACAATAGAAGGAAGGAACAAAGGCTGGACCTTTTTGGGTCGATTGTAATAGAGGTTTTCTATCTTGAGAGTTAATATAAAKMAAAYCCRAAGATTCTYAATTCYGTCACRACTRTGTTATGAGTTTGTTTCCTTGTATMTCATATTTCATTTCATTTCATATATGTATCTGATGAATGMTTCACTATAATTTAGTACAACCTCTACTATAGTGAATGAATTCTAGTTTTCTATATTGTTTACTGTTTTTCCTCTGTACCATCTATCAACAGGTATAAGACCAGTCAACACTTTAGATTTCTATATATATATTTTATGCTTCATTRGGTTATTTCCTCATCTTTTTTCTTCTTYTRTTTATAAGTGATATTCTCCCTTGATAGGAGCCTTACATGATAAACAACTTAATGTTTTCTCCCACCTCATACATCTCTATTTAAAATATAACTCAGTTACGGGAAAGGGCCTTTGGTTTTCACCCTAATTTCACTACTGGAACTGTAAACTCTCCTTTATACGACCGAAATTGAGACAACACCTAAGATTCCTCTGAGATTTTCTTATCATTATGTTCCTCTATGACTGTCCCTGTAACAAGACGACTTAATATCAAACCCAGACTATCAGATCAAACACATATTTCCTTAAATCTTTTTGATACTATTCTTAAAACAACCACTACCCAGGTTGAACTCGAACTTTCATGGGCAACGATTGAATGGGATATAAACATCCAAGAAAAGTTGGAAGCTAGACAACGTCAACCCAAAAATCATCCCTAGCTTCCCTTGCCAAAGGTTGATATTTCTTCCTTCTTTACCCCTTACTCACTTTCGGATGCCTAGACACTGTACTTCCAAGCCTTAAGTACAGACTCTGGAACAACATCTACAATGCCTCAGGACGAGTCACATGTGAGTGTTGAGGGCCTATTGGGCCTTGGTATGGATTAATAAATAAAGTGAAGAAAAAGGAAAAGAAAAGATGAAGTGTGAACTGTGCAGACAGTACATTGAATGAGATTGGGTCGAAGTGGTTAAAGAAGAAGAAAAGAAGGAGTGAAGCAAGGGAAAGCTAGTCATTGAATGAGGATATCGAGGATGATAGATCAACAAGGAATATGGATCATGGACAACTGAATAAGTGAAAGAAGATGTCAACGAGTGCTTTGGAGCACCTCATGGAGAATATGTAAATACAGGCTGGTGAAGCTAAGGAAGTACAGGTCAAGTTGACCTAGGTTTTTAGACACCTAGGGTTTTGGTATCTAGGGGTTTAGACACATAGAATTTTTCATGTAATGTATAAATAAAGGTCTAGAGGACCTGGGATGGGGTTGTGATAAGTTGGTTGAGAGTTCATTGTTATTGTGTGAGTGAGTGATTATTCCTGTGTGAGAGATAAGTGTTGTGTGTGAGAGCCTTCTGTATTGTAATATCTTCAACTGGGTGCGAAGATCACTCTACAGCTGGGTGCACAGGGAGGGAAGAGAAGAGGAGAAAGAGAGAATAATATGCAAGCTAAGAGAGAATATAGAACTGTATGTTTTCCTATAATATCAAGAAACACAGTTCTGTGGACGTAGCCCTAGGAAGAGGGTGAACCATGTATATCTTGTTGTTATGTGGGATTGTTGTTGTGTTCTCTTTCATTTTGTTATTATTTTATTGCATCATAGAGTTATATCTGAGATATAACTATGCGAAGTGGGCTACGTTGGTAATTGATATCTTGCTGTTGTGTTTCTATTGTTTTAGATCCAATTTATGTTTTGTCTGGTTGTAGACACCTGTGCCCTATATCCCCCTATTGCTACTTCAGGTGAGACTGCATCTGCTTCATAGGTCTTGTCAAAAGGGACATTAGTTAGGGCTTGTTGGTGCGTTGTTAGAGCTGAACCCTTGGTTTTCCCCCATGCCAACAATGTGAAACTATAAACATTTCCTGTGGTAGACACACACACACAATATGGTGATGAATGTAGTTAAGTGCATGCAAGCACAATTTGAATAAAAAATGATAGAATATTATGCATGTGTGAATGTGAAAACTAGGATGCATAATAAGGATGCATTCTTATATTTCCTGTGGAATATTTGGAAAAACTCTGACATGATGAAATTGAGGCTGACTTAGGGTTGAGGTTATCTGAGATACCATGGAATATGCCATAAGGAAAGTTTCATGTTGAAGAAGTTCCATGTGGAGGAACTATGTAAAGATCTTTGTTAGGAGAAAAGAGCCACATAATTAATTTACTACTTGAAGAACTAGACAGTGGGATGCAAAGCCTATTTATAAAAGAATCTCAGATTATATTTTAAAATATAGTGCATGAGTGGAAGACTTGCATGTGACATGACCTTGACAATATTGGCTTTTTTGGTGAATGTGTAGATTGCATTGATTCATAATTGAATTGTAGGTTATTTCTAGTGTTGTAATTACATGGCTGAAGAGATCCCTAAATTTAGCAATTACATGGCTGAGCATAAAGTCTTGCAGCTTAAGAATAACTTCATTCCCAAGGAACTGATGCCTTTAGAATAGTTGTTTGATAGAAATGATGTACCTATCAAACCAATTGTCCTCCCCAAGGATGATAACATTGAGGAATATAATATTGGGGCTGAAAATTATCTTAAATATATTAAGGTGTCAAAAAATATTCCTTCTAATCATATTGTAGAGTATTTGAAATTGTTCAAATAATACATGGATGTCTTTTCATGGAGATACAAGGGCCCAAAAAATTAGGATTCCATTATCATCCAACATCAAATACCCCTCAAGCCTAGTACTGATCCTTTCAAGAAGAAGCTCATGCAAATTAATCATCTTCTTTTTCCTACCATTGAGAAATAGGTGAGGAAATGATTAGAAGCCCAAATTATTATTCCCTTAAGGTACTCTGAATAGGTATCTAATTTAGTTCCTGTGAGAAAGAAGAGTGGGGAAATAAGGCTATGTGTGGACCTTAGGAATTTGAATAAATGCTCATTAACATATAACTACCCACTAACCATGATGGATCATATACTGCACAAAGTAGTAGGGGAAAATAGGATATCCATGATGGATGGTTTTTTAGGATACAACGAAGTGGTCATGCACCTAGATGACATAGAGAAGAAAAAAATCACAACACCATGGGGGACTTTCATGTATGAAAAAAAGACATTTTGTTCTGATAAATGCAGGAGCAAATTTTCAGAGAGCTATGGACATTTATTTTGTGGGTGAGAGAGATAAGTTCATTTTCATATACCTTGATGATATGATTGTTTTCTCCAATATAGATGAAGGGGTGAATATAGATCTGGAAATGGTTGAGGAAATCAAACAAATCACTTAACCTAGGAACAAGAAAGAAGTACAATCTTTCCTAGGTAAAATAGGATTTTTGAGAAGGCTTGTATCAAATTTCGCTGAAAGGTGAAGAATATTACCAACATGTTGAAAAAGGACCATGAAGTCAAGTTGACACTTGAAGCCAAAGAATATTTCTAGAAAATCAAGGAATCCTTGGGAGAGTCTCCAATTATGGTAAGCCCAAATAATGACAAGGATTTCCTCGTTTTCGATTTTGTAGCAACACATATGATAGTTGTTGTGTTTCTTAAAAAAATGAAAAAATACGAAGAGGCGCCCATAGCCTTTTTTAGCAAGGCCCTGAGAGACACTGAGCTAAAGTATAGTAGCATGGAAAATCAGGCTTATGCATTAGTCAAAGCATTAAAGGATTTTAGATATTATATACTGCACTCTAATATATTGGCTTATGTACCTATCAATATTATAAAGGACATTCTCACACATCCTGACAGTGAGGGAAAAAGTGGTAAATGGATTGCTAAGATTCAGGAGTATGACATGGAGATCAATCCTACAAAGTTATTAAAAGGACAAGGACTAGCCAAAATATTGGCTGAATCTAACTACAAAGTTTTATACTTGAATGCATTGTCAACAAACATCGTAGAAACATATCCTAAAGAAGATGAAACATAAGAACTATCATTATAGTTAAGTGCCAAATTTTATCAGTATGAATGGTATAAATACATCATCTTTTACTTGCAAAATTTTATTTGCTCCCCAACATGGGATAAAGCCAATGATCGATATATTAACCTTAAGGCTATAAAATATTATATTTTGGGGGGAAATTTGTTTTGGGAGGCCTTGGGGGGATCCTACTAAATTGCCTCATTGAGGAAGAAACTAACAGAATAATCATTGAGTTTCATAAGGATGTGTGTGGGGGTCACCATACTTGAAGATCCACTGCATACAAGATCCTTAGAGATGGGTATACTGGCTCTCTTTATTTTATGTTATAAATTGATTAGTTTTAGCATGTGTAGAATGTCAAATGTTTGAAGGGAAGAAGAATTTTCCGCCACTCCCAATAAAACCGATAAAAGTTGAGAAACCTTGCCAATAATGGGGATTATACTTCATTGGTGAGATTAATCCAAATTTAAGTGGACAATACAAATTTATTTTGATAGACACATATTATTTCACAAAATGGGTAGAGTCCATACCTACAAGGGAATCCACTAATACATTCATCATAGATTTCATAGAGGAATATATCTTGGCTAGATTTGGGTGCCCAATAAAGATTGTCATTGATAATGGTCAGGATTTCAAATCTACCAAATTGGTTAATTTTTTCCAGCACTATAACATAGAGTTGGGACACTCTACTTCTTACTATCCATAGAGAAATGGTTTCGTTGAATCCTCCAATAAGAACCTTATCAAGATTATCAATAAAATGTTATTTCAAAACAAGAAGGCATGAGACTCCCACCTAAAATATGTTGTCTAGACAGATAAAGTTAGCATTAAGAGGGCCATTGGAACTTACCCTTTCTAGCTGGTGTATGGGCTGGAAACCATTTTCCCCATCCAACTCATTCTCCCCATGATTAAATTACTGCAATATGAGGAGGCATAATCAAATGACATGCATAGAATAATTAGATAGTTGATTTAAGTTAAACAAGTAAGAGAACAAATTCAGGTAAAGTCCCAAGTTCACCAAGAAATAATAAAAGAAATATTTGATAAAAGGACAAAGGAAATAAATTTCATGACAGGGTATTTGGTCCTGAAATGGGATGCCCAAAGAGAATCTAAAGGGGGACATGGAAAATTTGATAATATTTGGCTTGGACCCTTTCAATTGGTTGCATTCCAAGATAACAATACTTATTATTTAGCTTAGTTTGATGGAGAATTATTTGCAGCTCCTATAAATAGGAGGTTCCTCAAGCACTTCTTGCAGTACTGATCACTACAAGTTTTTCTTACCCCATACACAAATAATTCCTTTTCATTTCTTTCCATGAATTTTTAATTTCACTTTATGCACCATTCATTACTTCAGCAAGTAGGCGTGCTTCTAACAACATAAGTCATTGAGTATTTTTTGTGTCACACATCAGATCAATTTTCAGATCTGAAGGAGATGTATCTTTTCAGGAAGACTCCATAACCCAATAGAAGAAGGCACTTGGTCTATAGTTCTCAACAAAGCGCAAGGGTATGTTTTCCCTGTTGGAGCCAAATGTTAGTAATATATTTGTTCTTTTCTAATATATGAAGTTTTTATTAATTGGCCATTCCAAGATCATACGCATTAGTTGCACAAGGGAGAGATTCAAGAGCCTCTGAGATAAAATTTCCAAATTTTTCCAAGGAAAAAATAAGAAACAACAAGAAAATCCATGCCTTTTTATGTCCAAGGAAAGTTTCAAGCTCTCGGGTTCTTATCGGGGGTCAAAAGGGGCTTATTGCGCCCCAAAAGAGCTTAAGCACAAACAACCCAGGGGGGATTATCACAATATTACAGCCTAAACTTCAGGCACCAACACATGTTTTGACCCCAGAAGATCAACGACTCTCATACGTCGTTAGAATTCGTCTAGAAACCCTAAATAAATGGCCTAGATCTCATCGCACTATCAATCACGCTTAGAAACATCAATGACTTATATTTGATCAATGCCCCTAGGGAACAGATTCAGTGTTACACATGTCCCATGAATAGAGCACTGTCAGAGATAATGAGAAGATGCCACATGGGCATGTGGAACCCGCCAATAGGTAAATATCCCAAACATGGGTGATAGGTGACACCTTGGCCTGCCATGTCAGTTTCATTGTTGGCCGATAGAAGGCCATCACTTGTCTAAGCTGGTGTCAGACTGATAATGTTCGTTCCTTAGTCAATTTTTTATTCCAACCACGATGAGATAAATGCATCTCATTTGCTATTTTATTCCTTTGATTGATGGTCCTGATATGATATTATATGTAGCTCCAGATCGACGGTCATGAGAGTGGCTTCGTTGGAGTTCCTCATGGATCCTGGATCTGGATATCTCTAATGGGTGCACCTTCGAAGGATGGTCCATATTTGGTAAAGGAGAAAGAGATCAACATTCTAGGATCCATCATGGTTTCTCTCCTATGTAAAGTAATGACGAATGAACACATGTCCCCGATGACGTATGCATGAAGTCATTACCAACAGGGCACCTGGGAGAAAAATCAGAAGATGCCACATGGACTAGTGGAACCCACCAAAGGTGAACCAAATAATATAAAATTTGGGTGACATGTATCATGTCTCCCTACCACATAAATTTCAATGAGAAACAATATCAAGGTTCCATGCGTCCATGGTGATGTCAACTTGACAATCTTTGCCTTATCTATTTTTGGGTTCTTGGTTGAGCCAGATCGACGATTCTCATGCGTCATCGGACCTCTCTACAAAAATCCATATCAAAATTTTAGATTTACTCTCAAAGTGCCCTTGTTGGAGCCATGTTTGAAGTCCAGAACCCGACCACTCTTATGTGAATCTCCGATGGATGGTCCAAATCTTCTCTCGAAACTTTTTCAAAGTGGGCAAAATCAACATCCTAGATCTTCTCTCAGGTATCAAAGCCTCTTGTTCAGGTGTCACGCCATCCTGTCAGCAGAGCACTGCCAGAGCCAATTAGAAGCTACCACATGGATAGGTGGAAACTTCCAAATACATAGGCAAAAATATCAAAAGCAGGTGACACGTGTCACACCTGTCTGAAACATTAGTGGCAACACAGATCAATGAGAAGGAACCACTTGTCTAGGGTGATGTGAGCGTAATATTATTTTTTATCTTAGTTGATTTTTGGGTTCTTTGTCGATCCATATTTATGACTCTTGTGCATTGTTGGACTCCCTCTCAAATATCAAGATCAACAGTTGAGGTTTTCCCTTGGAGTTCCCTCGTCAACATCATGTTGGAAGATCATACCCTGACCACTCTGATAGGGAACCTACGATGGATGGCCCTGATATGATTTCAGACCTTTTTCAAGTGTGAACGATCAACGGTCCATATATTCTCCTAGGTATCAAAGCCTCTCGTTCAAGTGCTACATAATCCCACCAATGAAGCACTATCAGAGCCAATTCGTAGTTGCCACATGGACATGTGGAACCCACTGGATGCATAGTTAAATGTCTTGAAACTATGTGACATGTGTCCCACCTGTCTGCCACCTCAAAGCCATCGAGGGTCAATGAAAATATGACACATGTCCAGGGTGCATCAATGTGATATATTTTCCTTAGCTAAATGTTTTTCCATGGCCAAGCTCGATCGACGAATCACAATCCATCTCCAACACCCTGATCCACGACCTATATCTCATCTTATAATTAAAACTATGATCAATGGTCCATATTGAATCAGGTTGATCTAATGGTTTTTGTGTTTTACACTTTTGCGAACCCCGATAGCTCTAATAGGTGCTTCTATGATAGATGACTGAGATTAATCACTAAAACCAATCTGATGGCTACTCAATCACATGATCTATGCAGTTGAGATTTCGAGCTTCTAGCCAAAAGGAAAATGATTACAAAGATTGGTAATGACCAGGGAGTGATAGATATTTTGTCCTACAAGTTTCAAATAGCCTCATGATCTCAACACAACATAATTCATACATGTAAAGGTAATTAATTTTAACTAGGGGAGAAATGATCCAAGAATCAAGAAGTTGGAAATGATTTCAAGAAGATGGAAGTGGTTTCAAGAATTAGTTTAGGTCACAAGCGATAGGAATAAAAGAGAACTCATGCACCCATTTTCAAGGTCAACACTTTGAGGAGTTAAAGAGTTTCTTGTAACTAGAGATGTTCGACCAAAACAATCTTGAGCAAAATCAGTGGATAAATGCAACAAACAACAAGATATTCATCCCCTAAATTTAAGTTCCAGTCTGTAATTATTCCTTTTATTGTATATGTGTTTTTGTAAAGAATCTCTTCCATTTTTTTTCTTTTCCTATATCAGATATAATTTATAAAAGCTCAAACAACAAATTATACCTTATGTTCAAAGTTACTGCATGATGTCTAATCCTGATATATAAGTGATTTCCTCTGAATGAATAACCATTTCTTATCATCCTTTTGTGAATTTGAATGATATGTAGAGGGTACCTCCATGTTTTTTGAGTGTATGAATATGTTAACTGTTTGAAGCATGTTTTTATAGATATGTATATATCTGTTAGAGCTTCGCAATTATTAATTTCCCAACACACTATTCATTTTCCATAGGCTACATGATTCATTCTTAGTAGTGACATGTATGTTTATTTTGTTCTTTCCTCTAATCCATCATTACATCCTCCTTTTGACCTTGATTGTTTGAAATACTCATAAACATATGCCTATGATAGTTGAGAGAAATTTTCATCTGAGATGAGACTATTTGAGGTCCTATAATTTCAAAAGAGAAAGAGCGAGAGAGAGAGAAAAACTTCCCAAATATTGCAAAATTATTTTATTACAAATTTGGCCTTAAGATTCATCTCGAATATTGGCCCCTGGGGTGCCTAGGCATCGTTTCAAAAACATCCTCAAATATGTTGATGGAAATTCATAGTAAGACCTGAAAGTAAATGGAAGAAGTAGAAAATTTTTGTTATAGAGTTACATGAGTCCAGAGAATGGATGAGATGATTTGTGTTATTAAGTGTAACATTGTCTATTATGTTAGTAATCCTCTTGCATTTATGATGAATACTTATATAAGGGCTAAGACCCTTATGTAAAATTCCTTGTGGTTAAAGGAATTTAGTATGGATGAGTAGAATCCTTGGCAGTAATAATTGTTCCTTATATAAATCCTCATATATATATAACCAAGAATTATTACACATACACACAGATACACACACATATAAATCCTCATGACTAGAGGATTGATGGAAATTTGTAAGGTCAAGTTACCTGACCTATAATATGTAGTATACCTAGGGAGGTACCCAATGGGAATGTGGTTATGAATTATTAATGGAGACCATTTAATTTAAGGTGTACTAGTTCCACTATATTGTTAAATATGGCCCACTATGGTAGTTAGATGTAACAAATAGGCTTTCTAGAATATTCTTTCTCTAGAATGTTCCTAGAAGATAAGGAATGCTATATAAATAATTTAAAACAATGTATTGGAAGATGGTGAAGAATATTGTATTTGTACAGGCAAGTATTGCTTGAGGAGTACATTCCTTCCATAAGGAATAATATATGGTGTTACCCTACCTCAAGGGTTTTGACTATTTCACGTGTTGGATATTTGGTGAATGGTTTGGTTTTTCTTGTTGAAATTGTGAGTTTATTTTTAGATTTATCTTCATATATAATAAAGTAATTAACAATTGGTATAAGTTCTCTTTCCTTGGGAAAAGAGAGGAAGAAAGTTTGGTTATTTTTTCATATTTTATTTTTTAAACAGAAAAGGGGGTGGAACACTTCAGGCTCATATTTGATACTTTCTACTCAGAATTTTCAGAAATCAATTGGATATTTGGATTCCCCTCGGAAAAATACCCAATTTAAAAAAAAAATCAGTTGAAACGGATTCTGGGAAGTAAAGTTATGAGCATTTTAAATTCGATAGTTTTTCAAGGTTTTACCGAAAAAACCGCGATTTTTTGTAGTAAGTTATTTTTAAAACCTTAGTTTTTGTTTCATATTTCTTCCAAGAAAGATGTATTTTATTCAGAATGATAATGGTCCAAGTATTGAAGAATTTTTAAATTCCCACAAGTTATAATGGAAAGAAAAGTAGAAATTTTCATTAAGTCTTTGTTTCAATGAGGATGCCTTCATATGGTTGGAATCAATGGGCTCTTTCCAGCTGACAAAACTTTCAGATGAAGCATTGGAAGAATTACTTTTTGATGGGTGGTCTCATGTGGGAAAATAAGATAAAGAGAAAACCAAGGGTTTATTTTCATGTAGAAAATCTATATTACAGGTTCATGGTTGTATTCATAAAGAAAATATTAATGTCCCTATTGACCCCAGTTGTCGGCATAATTTTATCAATGTTCAGTTGGTTAATAGATTGCAAGTTTATGCAAAGAATATTCAAATCACACAAGTTGGAAGTGAAATATTTCAATTTTTTAAATATTTTAAGATTACCATGGATAAATATGTGTTCCATTCATACTTTTATGCTATATATATATGAGTGACATGGATATTGTTTTGAGATATCCTTGGATGGATTCAGTTGGTACAGTTAATATTAACGTGAAAAATATGTTTTTTAAGTTTTGGTACAAGAAAAAGAAAATCACATTGGAGGATGTGTCTCTTAGTAAGAAATATGGGCCCATGGAGCCCAAAAAAAAAGTTACTGTTGAGTCTAACGTTGAATCAGAGGCAGAGTTTACAGAAGGAGATGAAGTAAATCCATAGGCAAGACAGAATAAATAAGATAAGAAGGTCATTGACCCAAAGCCACAATGTGTTGTAGATTTGAAGAACAAAGAATATATTCCTACTGTTGATGTATATCATCCTTCACATCATATCAAGAAACAAAAGTCATAAAGGTAAGGGTGTGATCATTAACACACTTATGCACCAGTAGGGAACCATAAAGGAAATCAATCCAAAGGTGCATAGAGGCCTACCGACATTACAGGAAGAAATCCAGCTAGTGAACCTCTCCCATGGAAACACTGATAGGATGCAGATCCAGATCAAGGTGGAAAGGAAACAATTGGACATCATGTTTTTCTTCCATTAGGATGGATGGATGGTTTTACTTGGCACTAGTTGGATACAATGCTTAGCCGATCCTATTGTGTGGTTTCTTCCCATGTTTCGAGGACGCAACATGTGAAGGGGGATGGAATGTAGTATACCTAGGGAGGTAATATGGGGTACTTAGGGAGGTACCCAATGGGAATGTGGTTATGTATTATTAGTGGAGGCCATTCAATGTAAGGTGTACTTGTTCCACTATATTGTTAAATATGGCCCACTATGGTAGTTACATGTAATAAATAGGATTTCTAGAAGATTCTTTCTCTACAATGTTCCTAGAAGATAGATAATGATATATAAAGAAGTGAAAACAATGTATTGGAGCATGGTGAAGAATATTGTATTTGTAAAATAAAATATTGCTTGAGGAGTGCATTTCTTTCATAAGGAATAATATATGGTGTTACCCTACCTCAAGGGTTTTGACTATTTCTTGTGTTGGATATTTGGTGAATGGTTTGGTTTATTCTTGTTGATATTGTGGGTTTATTTTGAGATTTTTCTTTAGATCTATTTAGGTACTCAACATAATGATTGGAACTTGTAACTGGGATAATCTATTTAAGAAAAATAAAGAGTAATTTAGACTGAAGCTAACCTTCATAAAAGAGGTAAAGCGATATGGGCATATGAGTAATCTATAAGCTCATGGTTGTATTAAGAAAATGTGTATATCTATTAACCTAAAAGTATGTCTATGCATGTGAATGCAAAAGTAGACAGTTGGAATACATATGTACTATAAGAAAGGGTAAAATGCTTGGTACACATGATATGTTGTAATGCATATGGAAATGATTAAGCATGTACATAACATGAATAAAGAATTATTATAACCTATGACTTTTTATAAAGTATGATGCATTGATGTTCATTTTAGACAATGATGACCTGATATTAGGAGGAGAGTTAAGAACATGAATAAAAAAGTTGATATTTCTATTTCATATAACCTTATGAGGATAAGGTAGAACGATTAATGAAAAATTGATCTATATTTGGGTAAAGGAAGTGTTTGGGAATTTCCATATGACCATAGATTAAATTGACCTCCAGAAGTGGACAATATCCATATAGGTATGGATTAGTATGCTCAAGTAGCAGTGAGAGGGACTCTAGGAAAGGATTCCCTTGGTAAATCTTTGTTGATCAAAAGTGAATTTAGGCATGAAGAGAGATAGAGACTAGAATTTTTATCTTGCAGCCCTAGGTGATCTTGTAATTACCTAGTTTGCATTTTCTTAATTATGGAATGATTTTGTAGCAGCAAGGCTAGATTGGTTTCTTGTTGGTTGTTTCCATGTAGAGAGGGAAACATAGTTATGAATATTCCTGTGAGATTTGTCAAGTGAATGAATATAATCTCTCATTAGAGAAAGATCATATATTAAATACATGTGAATGATTGATATAAATATGTGCAAATGATGTACGTGGATAACATATATATATATATATATGATTGCCTGAATAAGTGAGGTATGAGGCAAGATTTGTACTTTCGCGTATTGGATAATGTTATGGATATGTAGATGACTCTGTTTTAAGAAGTTTGTTTTCTTTATTTAAATAATATCTCAAGGAGGATGTGCTACATCCCTTAGAAAGAGCTAATATAAAATGATGAAAGAGAAATGATAAAGAAGTGATATGTTATTATTATAGAAGGAAAAATGAACGTGCCTCTGAAAAATTTCATGTAAATGATTGTGAACAATCATCAATAAAATGATTTTTATATAAATACGCATGTGAAACTATAAAGTGTGCATGTAGTAGACACACACACACACACACACACACACACACACACACACACACACAATATGTTGATGCATCTGGTTAAGTGCATGCAAGCACAATTTGAATAAAAAATGATAGAATAATGTGCATGTGTGAATGTGCAAACTGGGATGCATAATAAGGATGGATGTTTATATTTCCTATGGAATATTGGGAAAACCTTTGACGTGATTAAACTAAGGATGACTTAGGGTTGAGTTTATCTCGGATACTAAGGAATATTCCATAAGGAAAGTTGCATGTTGAAGAATTTCCATGTGGAGGAACTGTGTAAAGAGCTTTGTTAGCATAAAAGAGCCACATAATTAATTGTCTTCTTGAAGAACTAGACAGTGGGATGAAAATCCTATTTATAAAAGAATCTCAGATCACATTTTAAAATATAGTGCATGAGTAGAATAATTTCATGTGACATGACCTTGACAATCTTGGCTTTATTTGGTGAATATGCATATTGCATTAACTCATAATTGAATTGTAAGCTATTTCTAGTGTTGTAATATGTTGTTGTATCCAAGAAAGGTCAATATGAGATTGACTAATACTGATCAAGGAATAAAATGGGCCAATCCCAAAGGGAATAGATTGCAGAATCCAATAAGGAATAAAGGAGGAATAATTTTCTCACTCTAAAACTCTAATTGTTTTAGCAAAGTTGCATGCCTTAAAAGAACAACTGTGAAAGAAAAGGAAAAAGAATTAATAAATGTGTTTAAATAAATGAACTTGGTTAAAACCATGTTATGAAAAGGCAGAGAAGCCTTGGAAATAGTTCTCTTAAGTTGAAAGTTCTTGACTGTGCAAATGAGTTGGAAAGAAAAGGGAAAATCCCTTGACCCCTTTACTGATTGTTTTATTGTGTTTATATGGGATGATGAAGATGAAACGTGGTTATGTGTGAATGTTTCCAACATGAGAGTGTTGACATCTATATGATTGTAGACACAACTAAAATGTTAATTGTGTTTGGACTCAAGAAAACATTGAGAATAATGTGGTAGAGTGCACAAAGATATGTGGGGGCATATATGAAATTTGTTTTGTTGAATTAAATGTTATGATACATGCATTTTGATTTTACATGAAAAATGATATAGCCTTAAATGTGATTATGTATGTTATGTGTAGGAAAGGATTGGAGTTGATGGGAATAACAACTGCCAGTAGTGGAAAACCCCAAATAGAGGATGCATACAAGAAGGGTGTTGTTGAAAGGGTTGATGAAAGTACCTTCTGAGTCACCATGAAGCATCGGTGATGAGGTAATTTCAGAAAGGGTTCTAGCAACCAGGATAGGTATAAAGACTTTATGCCAATGAGAGATGAGATTTGAAAGGGATTGGGTAAGAATAACTTCTGAAATGGTTTATACCTTTATGATATGTATGTGATTTTAATGGAATGTTGTGTGTCATTGATATACCCAAATAGGCTAAGATTCAAGAAATGAGAATATGAATGATAAAGGGAAAAACCTATGGCAATCAAGAATGATTTAAAATCCCTGCAATAAATTCATGAACATATATATCATGAAGGTATTGACCAATTCTGAATGGGTATGAAAAAAAGTGCTCATAAAAAACACATGGACTGAATGCATTAAGAAAGTGCATGTTGACAGAGAGTGGGTGTTAAGAACCAAATATAAAAATAGCATAAAAAGCCTCAGAATAAGTACTGCACGCCCTCACAAAGAGAGAAATTCAGATAATAAGCCTCTTCAAGGGGGAAACCTCCTTATACATTACATGGCTTCACAAATACAAGATGATTCCAAATGAAAAGGTCTTCTTGGTATATACAAGAGACTAGGAGGTACAATTACAACTAATGGACTCAAACCGACATAAATAAAATAAAAATACTAATGTACTATGCCCCAATTAAGGGGTAATGTGCCACGCTTTAGGGATTAATATGCCCCTCCCCTTCAAACAACTATTCTCCTCAACGCTTGAGTAGTTCTGGATGCTTCTGTATAAAAGGCTCATCTTCCCACCTGGAATATTTAGAAGGTAGTTTCTTCCACTTATTGAGGTACTATTTTTCCTTCCTCATCAAGTTCTGGAAATACAGTTTGAACTAGGATATTGTCACCTATAACCTTCTTTAAGCATGAAACATGGAAAACTAAGTGTACTCACGAAGATGTGGGCAACTCCAATTTGTATTCCATAGTACCAATACTTTGCAAAACCTTATAAGGGCCATAATACTTCGGTGATATTTATTATAATTCTTAGCTTGAACCTTGTATTTTTATTTTAGCGAAGAAGTGATGGACGATGGGTGATATCCATAAAGCACCATAAATGGTGTCATTTTTGTTGCAATATGAAAGGAAGTGTTATACCACCATTATTCCAAGGTTCACCACTTGAACCATTGTGTTTGTTTATTAGAGACAAAGAAACAAAGGTAGCCTTCTAGAATTGTTTTCACTATCTCAGTTTGTCCCTCATATTGAGGATTATAAGATGAGCTATGAGTCAATGGAGTACCCAAAAAGAAAAGAATTTTGTCCAAAAATGCACAGTGAATATGGTATCTCTGTCACTTACAATAATATTTGGGCTTCCATGTAGCTTTTGAATTGTATTCATGAATGCAGTAGCAACTGCACTAGCTTTGAAAGGATGAGAGAGTGCACAAAAGTGTGTGTACTTGGTAAATCTATCAACAATCACCATGATGAAATTCTTTCCTTCAAATTTCGGTAACCCTGTGATGAAATCCATGGAAACCTCATCCCAACGCTGACTTGGAATGGATACTGGTTGTAAAATACCCGTGGTCTTAATTGTTTTTAGCTTATTTTGTTGGAAAACCAAACATTCTACCACAAACCTTTGAACATCAGTTTTAAGAACATCCCAAAAACATTTTGTCTTGACCCTGCGATAGGTTTTCAAGAATCCTGAGTTCCCTCCTACCGAAGAAGTGTGCAATTCCAAAATTACCTATTGTTTGAGTTGGGAGTTCTTACATAAATATAAGTGATATTTGTACCATAATGAATCATTTTTCCATGTAAATGTATTGGATGCACCAGAATCCTGTTGAAACCTTTGAATGAGAGTCCACACTTCTTCGTCATTCTTCCATTCATCCCTTGCTTATGTTATCCATACAGGTTGGATGATAGAGATAACACAGAGAAATGCCTCAACATTTTCATCCTTTCTAGAGAGTGCATCTTCCACAACATTTTTCTTCCCTTTTCTGTAGATGATTTCAAAGTCATAACCCAACATTTTGGTCACCCATTTTTGTTGCTCTTCTGAAGATAGTGTTTGTTCCAAGAAGTATTTAAGACTTTCATGGTTTGTTTTGACCTCGAAGTTCCTACCTATTAGGTAAGGGCGACATTGCTTCAATTCATGTAGTATTTACATCATTTCCTTCTCATAAATTGGTTTTTGTAAGTCCTTTCCCTTGTGTGGTCGACTTTCAAAATAAAGAGGCATTCCTTCTTGCATTAGAACAACACCAATGCCATTTCCTGAAGCATCACATTCCACAATAAAGGTTTTTGTGAATTCTAGTGTGGTCAAGATAGAATMTTTTCACATTTCCTCTTTAAGTTGTTCAAAATCTTGAGTTTCTTTTGGAGTCCATGAAAATGCATCATTCTTAGTTATTGCAGTTAAAGGTGTTTTTATTCTTCCATAGTTCCGAACAAACTTACARTAGTAACTTGTCAAACCCAAAAAACCTTTAATACTCTTCAATGTCTTGGGAATCGRCCARTCCATCATGGATTTAATCTTGTTAGGGTCTACCTTGACTCCTTCATGAGATACAATATGACCAAAATAATCTATCTCCTTCATCCCAAAGAAACATTTGGACAGTTTGGCATATAGATGTTGCTCCTTTAGTAGATGTAGCACCCTGTCAACATGTTGAACACGATCTTCACAAGACTTGTTATAGATTAGTATATCATCAAAAAATAATAGCACAAATTTTTGAAGGGCTTGAAAACGAAATTCATCAACCCTTGGAATGTGGAAGGTGCATTCGTAAGGCCAAAAGGCATGACCAAAAATTCATAATGGCCTTCATGAGTTCTGAATGTTATTTTTGGGATATCTTCTTCCTTCATTCTAATCTAATGATACCCTGAACGAAGATCCAACTTTGTGAAGTAGATTTCTCCATGTAGTTCATCTAACAATTCATCAATGACGAGAATGGAAAATTTATGTTTAATGGTGATCTTTTTGAGATTTCTAAAATATGGACACATATGCAATGAGCCCTCTTTATTGAGTACCATTACCATCAGTGTAGAGTAATAACTTTGGCTAGGTATAATAATTTTAGCCTCTAAAATTTCTTCAACCATAGGCTCAATTTCACTCTTATGGGCATAAGGGTATCTGTAAGGCTTGATGTTAGGAGGAGCACTCCCAGGAATTAAGTGAATAACATGATCATGATTTTGCATGGGTGGAATACCTATGGAAATATCTTTAAATACTTTGGAATGCTTATCAGTGATCCCTTGGAGATCTAGGGGAATAGATGGATTAAATGTTTTAACATCTAGTGATCATAGCTGTACAATTACAACCTGGTGCCCCTTTTTCAATAATTTTTTCATGCCATTAGAGCTTAACACCTTACTGGGTTTGCCTGGGATACTCCTTAACTCAAATTCCTTTCCTTCCAATGAAAAATTCATGAAAATTTCTTGAAAATTAAAAGCCATTATTCCCAATGATTGTAACCATTGGACCCCTAGTAAAACATCAACACCACCCATGGGTATAGTAATCATTGGAATATTCCTTACATATTCCCCCATAGTAAGATTGAACTTATGGCATTTTCCCGAGAAATTGATATTTCCTCCATTTGCAATCATTACTTGAAACTTTGGCATTGGATATATAAAGAAATTGAGAGATTTTTCTAATTTACAATGAATGAAATTATGAGTACTACCAGAATCAATTAGTACTATTACCTTTTTATTTTTGATATATCCTTCGATCTTGAGGGTTTGAGGAGTGATAATTCCATCCAATGCATGACATGATATGGTGGGATTCATCTCTTCAAAAGAAATATCTTATACATATTCATCTTGAGATGGTTCTTGTTCATGTTATTTTTCTTCTTCCTCTTCACAATATATGTAGAATAATTTCATTTTACCACACTTATGTCCCTTACTATACTTGTTGTCACAATTAAAGAATAAACCTTTTTATTTTATTTCCTCCAATTGTTGAGGTGTCAAATTTGTAGGTTGAGGTGGTTTAGAAGAAGGAACATTATTCTCTCGATAGATGTTAGGGGTGGTCGTTCTAGTAGCCATATTCATATTTGTACCTTAAGAATTTCTCACGAACTTAAACACATTCTCCAATGATTTGGGTTCCCAAAGGCGAACCTCATGTTGAATGTTATCCTTTAAAGTTCCCATGAAGACATCAATCAGGTGCTCATCTGTATTATTCGTTACCTTATATTCAATCTTTGGAATTTCTCAATGTGCTCTGCAATTGAACCCTTTTTATTGAGATTTATCAATTGGATGAAGAAGGTATTTCTCCTTGGATCCTCATAGTGTGCTATCATTTATTCCATAAAAATTGTCCAAGTGACGAGTTATTTTCGAGAACAAAACCATCGATACCACACAAAATTATTATGTTCTAAATATAATAACACAATTTGTACATTTTGTGTGTGTGGCACATCATGTAGATCAACGAACTTCTCCATATGGAGTATCGATGTGATCAGATCCTTTCCATCAAACTACCTCATATCTATCTTAGGAAAGTGGTTGGTCTTCAACCCAAAGTTGGAGTTTCTCTAGTCTTGATTCATCTTCCTTTTGTTCTCATCATGAATTTCATGGGATACATTTTCACTTTCAGGTGGCCTCTCTATTAGAAATTTTTTCAACCCTTCCATGATCTCCCCTTTTAATCCATCCATCCTAGTATCCATCACTGCTTCCAACTTAGCTTCAGTTGAATACATCATCTTTTGTAGTTCATATTTTGTTACTGTCTTCTTTGTAAATCATCGAAGTCTATGTGCATTTCTTCACCTTCATCAAGAGTCCAAGTAGCATTGTCTGAGGGATTATTTTTTGTATAAGTTCCCTTTTTTGGTGGCATGTTTTCCAAGTATCACTGCAAGGTAGGAATTCCTAATTGGATTAGGGAGAGGTCCTCACAGAAAAGGGAGTGTAAGGTGCTATATATCTTTGGTATATGTGTGGGGTCCAACAATAGTACTCAACCTAATATCTCAGAGAACTAAATAAGGAGGCTTGACCATGCCCTTATTCTTACTATTTGACTACCCAAGTACTAGAGAGTGATCTCCCCGAGTGTTGTTCTTGGTGTACTATAGCAACATGACGACCAAATGTTTTACTTAGTTGGTCTCATTATTCTAGGGGGTCTCATGATATATAACAAGTAATTGGGACCTCAAATCCCTAGTAGTGATTTATAATGCACAACTGTTCGAAAGGGACCTTTCAATATACTCTAGGTATGTGGAAGAACCACACTATCCCCGGGTTGTAGCGCTGACAAGTATTGACAACTCCAACATTTAGATATGTCAGAATATTTATGTAACTAAAAATACCTAAGATTATCCCAAATGTATGTGATAATCCTTTTATCCCACTTTATTCCACTATTTGAATCACCCCAATTGGATATTCTAGTCAAAAGATATGCAAATTTCCAAAAAAAACAAAATCGCACCTTTTAAAATCCCGATTTGGAGATTGTTCTACTAGCCAACCTTTCTTTTGTTGTAGCTCTGCAATTGTATCCCTTTTGAGTATAAAATTTCAACCTACGGTATCCTTATGTGTCTTCTTTCCAACCCTATAGGTTAGATCAATATTGGATTCTCCAAGATAATTTTATGATAACTTTCCCAAGATGTGCTTATTTTTTCCTTTTCAAGAGAGAGAACTTGTACGGTCTTCCGTGTGTCACTGTCTTCACTTCAGAACTTGAAATTAGTACTAGTAAAACCTTGGTTTGTACCCTTACCAATGGAATAGGTCTAACTCAATTTTTAGGTCTTTAGTAATATATAACAATTTTCCCAAGAAAACATGTTTTAGACTGAAATATGGACCATCCACAAACCCTAATTTCCTAAGAGAATAAATTTCTGAGTAAACTGAATCAAGGGATGAAATTTGTACACATAATACTTCACTATTCCACCTTCGTACTGTAAAAATTTCAGAACCTAAAACCAATCCTAAAACAATTAGCAACGAAAATTCCTAGAAGACCTATTTCACACTAGTTTCATGACTAGTCAAAAACCCTAACTTGAACATATTGTATATCCAAACATATAACGAAAAAAGATATCGAATTTGTACCCAAGTTAGTTCTATATTTATCCTCTACACCACATAAATTCCAAATCCAAAAACCTTCCAGAAAAAAATTGTAGAGACAATTCCAACAAGACTTGTTTTGAAGAAGCTAGTCCCGAGGATTTTCTAGCTCTGATACCAAATGTTAAGAACCAAATTTCAAAATAGCATAAAAAAACCTAAGAATAAGTACTCCATGCATTACATGAAACCTCAAATAATAATCCTCTTCAAGGGGGAAACCTCCTTATAAATTACATGAATTTACAAATACAAGATGATTCCAAGTGAAAAGGTCTCATTAGAATATATAGGAGACTAGGGGGTACAATTACAACTAATGGACCCAATCCGACATAAATAAAATAAAAATAGTAATTTAATATTCCCCAATTAAGGGGTAATGTGCCACAATTTAGGGCTTAACAATGGGCATTCATGGGACTTCCCTTATGGAAGGAGGACATTCCAATGTTCCAACATAATTGTGAAATGTCAAGGGAAGAATTGGGTGGCCATGAACATTGGCACCTTGGTTATGAGTAAAGAAATAATTCTTAAATGAAATTAAGTGAAACTTTGATTTTTGTGTTGTGTTGATTTGAAGTTATGATCAATATGTGGTAGGAAGAATATTCCTATTGTAATAGTGAATATTGGTAAAAATCCATGTGGTGTGAGGTTGGATGAGTTCCAACTCCCCATAGCAAAGTACCCAACATGAAATGTGGTAGTTTGAAATTAATAAAAAGTTGCATTATGTGAATTTTTCCATGGATAACTGACACATTTGTTAAATTTTTTGTGATGTGTGAATGCATTTTGAAAAAAAATGGTATATTGAAACAATACATGAGTAATGAATAATGATTCTTTTTACTTCATATGAACAATGAATGATGTGAAGCAATTCCTGGTATGCACAATTTTAAGAATTGTTTATGAATCACTATAGATGTAATGTTCATAAGAACTAACAATTTGTTTTGTTGTGTGAATATTAAAATTGTATGAAGAAGGGTCTTGGATATGGAAACAAATAATTCCATAAGGAATACCAATGTATGTTGATTATGAAAGAGCCAAACTATTATCAGAAGGAAAATCTCATGCTTGTAAATATGGTTTTTGTATGGAACATATATGAAAATTGAAAAATCTATGGACAATAGATTGAAAAAATTTGATTGAAATTGATGATAACATCTCATGGTTACTGTATGTATATGATGTAGGTGAGATAAAATATTTTTCATGAGGGATAGATCATGGTGGTCAAGATGGAAAGCATGGAAATTACTACTGTTGTGATATAAGAACCTTGTGACATGACATGATCACCATAGAGAATGTCGTGTTGTGGTAACATGGTCTAGAGGGACACCTCGACAGAGCAAGAAATAGGAATTCTTCAGCTCTAAGACTCGGTGAAGTCTCTGAAACTCTTCTTGTGCAAGAAAACCTTGGCAGGAAAGATGGATCACATGAGGAGTTGTATAGCAGAGAAGGGGATACTTGAGCCTGAGCCTAGAGAGTGAGTGAATGCAAGGAATGGGAGACTTTGATAACACTTGTAAATAGTTGATTGAGATTATAAGAATAGGGGGTATGTCAAGGAAAATAGTGAGTCTAGTAAATATAATAGCCATATGGATGTAGATTCATGGAATTCACAGATAAGTATTGTGTTGATATGTAATTTTTCCTCTTGAATTATGAACAACAATAAAATAATTTTTCATAAAATTAGGATTAATATGCTTGCTATTGCAATTGTTGAGGCAAGTGATAAATGCTAAGAGTTTGGGAAAGGACCAGACCAAGAAGGGGAACAACATTGCCGAAACAATAAAAAAAAATGGAAGCATGGATGGTGTTGCTAAAATGAAAAGAACATCGAGGACGATGTTCCTTTAAGGGGGGCGAGATTGTAATACCCATGTTTTCCCCAATATGTAATTATTCATGTTTAATTATTTATATTCCATGGAATAGGAACATTATATTTTATTCTTGTTTATTTGGAAATGCCAACCAACTAACTAATGGGTGAATACTTGAGAGTACTGGCCATGATACCATGAGAGGGATTAGTAAGGGGTAGAGAAGGAGGTTCTATTAAGCTAAAGGACCCAAAACCACCTTGCTGAAATATCACTTTGAAATATTTAGATTATTTCCCACAAACCTAATTCAAAGGAAAATGTAATGAGAAGGGGTTGGTAGTTGAAAACCCAACCACCCTCTGTGAATGGAAGCATGGAATACCTGGTAGGGGAAAACAAAACTATCAGCCAAAAGTAAAACAAAGTACCCAATTTCATCTTCCATATTGACCCACATGTTTCCTTCTGACAGAGGAGAGAGGACAAGTCGAGAACCTTCCTCAAGGATGCTTGCAAGAGAGGAGAAGGATGCAAGAATTTTTTTTTATCAGGGAAAGAGGGATTCATTGCTAGAAAATGCAAGCAGAGATAGAGGGAGAAATCCCTGCTCAGAAGGTGCAGGTTAGCCCCAAGAAAGAGATAAATAAATGTTGAGAATTGGGTAAGGACCCTGAAGAGGATAAATTGAGAACATGAGAGGATTTACACTTGTGGTATCATGGATTGACATGGGGGTGGCCAAACTATAGATAATTAGTGAATTTGATCCTATGGTTGGGTGGTAAGACATTCACTCATAGTTAGTTGGTTGATCAACCTCTTCACTAAACAGATAAGTATTGGTATGGTCTGAGTGTAGAGTTAAATGAATGATTGTTTCTTGTAATTTTGCTATAAATGTGCATGAATGATTAATAGTACTGAAGCTTGTTTCATAGGAAAATACTTGCACTTGAATAATTGTAGAATTATATGAATGGTGCATGTTGCACACAACTGAACATAAGAACCTGTAATTTGTTTTGAAGGTCGAAAATAATCCATGTTGATGTAATGGATATAGCTGCATGAATTTGGATAGAGCCTAGAAGGAGAAATGAAATTTTGTGTCTATGTCTCCTATGCGCTCAATGATATGTCTATGTTGATTGTGGAGCATGATTATCTTCCTGATTCATAGGTCCTTGTTTTCATCCGTCTTTATATCCCATGAAGATTTTACACCCCAGAATAATTCACACTTATCCACACGGGGGATTTTAGAGGGAGGTTACCCCCTCTGTGGGGTCCATCCCCCCGGCTGGGGGGTCTAGGGAAAGCGGGCCCCCGTCGGGGGTTCGGGGGTGAATCCCCTGAAGGTAAAATTGCCTTGGAAATGTATATTGTAATTTCATTGTAAATATGGACTGTTCATTATAAGGTCACATATCTGACGATAGAAGTTATGTTAGGGTTTTATTCCCTAGAAGGAAACCCTCTTTTATGAGGGAAATGTGTTGTGGCTATGTATCATTGTGAATATTGTATTCTGAGAGAGGAGACTATGAGAGAAATAAGAGGAAGTTACAACGGGTTTTTTGTAGGTTGTATCCCTTCATTTGTTGGATAATAATAAAGGAAGGACATGGAAATTTCTCTGGTGAACATAGACCACACTGGGTGAACCACGTATATCTGTGTCTCTATTGTATTGTGTATCTTTTGTGTATTATTTCTGCATTTTTTTTATGTTATTTCTCCACAAATCTATTTTTCTAACAACTGGTATCAGAGTGAAAGCTAATGCGCAATAAAAGAGGGTTCCTGGTTCGAGTGGGAGAAATGGTGGAAGAGGGAAAGTTTAGGGTTGAGAAATTTAACGACCAAGACTACCAGTTATGGAAGATGAAAATGGAATATTATTTATATTAGAAGTATCTATTCCTACCATTGGGTGGAATAGAAAAGAAGTCGATGACCATGAAGGATGAAGAATGGGAGGTTCTTGACATAAAGTATCTAGGAACGATATGGCTGAGCCTGGCAACGTCGATGTATTTCAATATTTCGAAAGAAAATACAACAAAGGAGCTTATGGATGCATTGGATAAACTATATGAAAAAACCTCGATGTCCAATAAGGTATTTCTAATGAAGAGATTATTTAATATGAAGATGTCAGAAGGTGGGTCTGTTGCATATCATTTAAATGAATTTAATACAGTTACTAATCAACTAATTCTGTAAAATTTGACTTTGATGACGAGTCTAGGGATATTCTAATCTTGTGCTCTTTTTCAGAAAGATGGAATGGTTTGGTCATGGTTGTAAGTAACTCTGTCTCCGGTTCAAATACTTTAAAATTTGATGATGTTGTTGGTGTTATCCTTAGTGAGGAAATGCGACGGAAAAGCACAGGTGAGACATCAGGTAATGCGTTAAACATGGAGAACAAGGGAAGACAAACAGATAGAGGAAAGGGCTCATGGAACCACGATAATTATAGGTAGGGGAGATTCAAATCGATATTTGGTAATATAGAGTGATCGAATTGTGGGAATAAATGACATATGAAGAAAGACTCTAGAGCTCCAAAGAAACAAAGAAATGGACATGAGGAGAAAAATCAGGGAGAAAATGTAATAGGTGGTGTGTTACAAGATGCTTTGATTCTTTCTGTAGATAATATTTCTGAGTCTTGGGTAGTAGACTCAGGGGCTTCATTTCATGCCACACCCCATAGGAAACATTTTCTATATTATGTTCAAGGTGATTTTGGACAGGTACATTTGGGTGATGATGCATGATGAAAAATTGTTGGAATGGAAAAGGTAAGAATAAAGCAAAGCAATGGAAACCAATGTTTGTTGAAATAGGTAATACATGTTCCAGATCTAAGGAAAAATCTAATTTCAATAGGGCAGTTGGAAAGTGAAGTTTGTATATCCATATTTATAGATAAGGTGTGGAAGGTCACCAAAGGATCATTGGTGATAACAAAAGGAGAAAAGGTAGGTACATTGTATTTATGTACTGGTAATACTGACTATTTTATCTCTTTAGATTTTACAGGAATGGATACAACACCATGGAATCATAGGATTGGACACATGAATGAGAAAGGGATGCAAATAATTCACAAAAAAAAATTGTTTCCAGATCTTAAACAAATTGATTTGGATTTTTGTGAGCATTGTGTTTATGGAAAACAGAAAAGAGTCATATTTCTCAGAGTCAAAAAAGAAAAGAAGAGTGAAATGTTAGATCTCGTACATACATATGTATGGGGACCAACTCATGTATCATCTCTTGGTGGCTCTCATTATTATGCTACCTTTATTGATAATGAAACTAGAAAAACTTGGGTTTATTGCATTCGACAAAGATATGATGTTTTTGATATTTTTCAGAAATGGAAAACTTTGGTTGAGAATGAGACAAGAAAAAGGTTGAAGTGTCTTAGATCAGATGAGGTGAATATTTCATCAAGAATTTTAATTATTACTATTCATACCATGTGATTCATAGAGAGAATAAAGTTCCAAGAACACCATAAGAAAATGGTGTATGAGATTGCATAGAGCATGCAATGAGTATGAGATTGCATGTTGGTTTTCCCTTACAGTTCTGGGAAGATGTTGTAGATATTGTTGTTTAATTAATAAACATATGACCTTGAATCTCTTTGGATGGTATAATTCCAGAGGCATGGATAGGTAAAAAGGTAAACTATTCTTTTTTGAAGACTTTTGGTTGTGAATCATTTGTCCATGTTGATAAGGAAAATAGAACAAAGATTGAGGAAAAATCCAGGAAGTGTACCTTTATTGGATACAGTGCTAATGATTTTGGTTATCTCTTATGGGATTATGAAAATAAAAAAATCATTAGCAGTAGAGATGTCATATTCCATGAGAAGGTCATGTACAAAGATAAGTTGCAGGGAAAGAAATGGGAAAAAGAAAAACCAGAATACACAGTGCTTGATGAGATCACTTAGAAAGAAATTCCAAAGGTACCAGAAAATCAAATTGTACAATGATAGGATCAGCATGTACCTCAAACTATTGCAAGTGTTGTTAGAAGATCTACCAGGTTAAGTAGACCCCCTGAACAATACTCTCCTTCATTGTATTATTTATTGTTGACTGATTCTGGTGATGAAGAGGCAATGTAGGAAGACACTAAAAAGAAATGGGAGAAATGAATGAAAGAGGAAATAGATTCCTTGGTAAATAAACAGACTTGGGACTTGGTTCAGTTGCCTACAGGAAAAATACCATTGTAGAATAAATGGGTTTACAAGTTGAAGGAAGAAGATGAAGGAAAAAAGAGGTACAAGGATAAACTTGTTGCAAGGTGGTTTGCACAAAAGAAAGGTATAGATTTTGATGAAATATTTTCTCCTATTGTTAAAATGACTTCAATTAGGACTATTTTATGTCCCGTGGTAGTAGAATATTTTCATCTTGAATAGTTAGATGTAAAAACAACTTTTCTCGATGGGGATTTGGAGGAAGATATTTATATGTAGCAGCCACAGGGGTATGAGGTCAAAGGGAAAGAAAATTTGGTATGCCGGTTGAAGAAGAGCTTGTATGGCCTAAATCAAGCTTCAAGGCAATTTTATTTGAAGTTTGACAGGTTTATGACAGAACAAGGTTATAGTATATGCCATTCTGATCATTTTTTTTATTTTAAAAGGATAGAAAATGAAAGTTATATTATCTTGATAGTGTATGTAGATGACATGCTTGTTGCACGATATAATATGAGGGATATAAATGTGCTCAAGAATAAATTGTCTAATTCATTTGCAATGAAGGATTTGGGTGCTGCAAAGAAAATCCTTGGTATTAGAATAACAAGAGACAAAAAAAAATCACAAATTGACATTGTCTTAGGGTGAGTACATAGAGAAGGTGTTGGAGAGGTTTATAATGCATAATGAAAAACCAGTTAGTACACCTTTGGCCAGCCATTTCAAATTAACTAAGGAAATGTGTCCCAAGACACAGGATGAGATAGAATACATGTTCAGGGTCCCTTATTCATCAACAATTGGCAACTTTATGTATGCTATAGTTTGCACAAGACCATATATTGCACATGCAATAGGATTTGTGAGCGAGTATATGAACAATCCAGGTAAAGAACATCAAGAGGTAGTAAAGTGGATTCTTAGGTATTTGAGAGGTATTGATACTCATGCATTATGTTTTGGACGTTCAAACATTATTCTATAGGGATATGTTGATTCAGATATGGAAGGTGATAAAGATAGCAGGAGGATCACCACAGGGTATGTTTTAACTATAGGTGGAACAACAATAAGTGGGATTTTGAAACTGCAAAATGTTGTTGCACTTTCAACAACAGAGGTAGAGCATGTTGTTGCTATAGAGGCTACTAAAGAGATAATTTGGTTACAGAGGTTTATGGAGGAATTAGGAAAGAAGCATGAGAATAACATGTTGTAGTGTGACAGTGAGAGTGCCATTCATCTTGCAAAGAACTCAGCCTTCCATTTGAAGACTAAGAATATAAAACACATGTACCACTTCATATGATCTATTTTGGAATATGGAAATTTGAAGTTGGAAAAGATACACACTAGCCAAAATTCTGCAGACATGTTAAGAAAGGGAGTAACCGGGGATAAAGTGAGTTCCTGCTCAATTTCAGTTGGTCTTCAAGCATGAAGGTGAAGATGATAAATTTTCCAGTTCCAAGAAGGATCATAGTCCAACAGTTAAAATAATGGTGGAGTTGTTGAGATCAGTCTCCAAGTGGGAGATTGTTGGTTGTGGAGCCTGATTATCTTCCTGATTCAGAGGTCTTTGTTTTCAACCATGTTTATACCCCATGAAGAATGTACACTTCTCCACGCGGGGGAGTACAGAAGGGGGTTACCCCCTCTGCAAGGTCCATCCCCTTGGCTGGGGGGTCTAGGGATAAGTGGAGGCCCGGGGGGGTCGGGGGAAAAACCCTTGAAGGTAAAAGTGCCTTGTAAATGTATATTGTAATTTCATTGTAAATATGGACTATTCATTATAAGGTCATAGATATGATGATAGAAGTTATCTTAGGGTTTTATTCCCTAGAAGGAAACCCTCTTTTATGAGGGAAATGTATTGCGGCTATGTATCGTTGTGAATATTGTATTTTGAGAGAGGAGACTGTGAGAGAAAGAGGAGGAAGTTACAACAGGTTTGTTGTAGGTTGTATCTCTTCATTTACTGGATAATAATAAAGGAAGTACCTAGAAATTTCTTTGGTGGACATAGCCCACACTGGGTGAACCACATATATCTATGTCTCTATTGTATTATGTATCTTCTATGTTTTATTTCCACATTTGTTTTATTTTATTACTTTGCGATCTTGTTTTTCTAACAGTCTATTGTAGTGGGTTGCCTCTGAAAAGGAACCAAACATAGTAGTTAAGGAATGAATGCTAGTTTTTGAGAGGAACATAGTTCTATAACCTCCTCTCAAAGGGAAGACTCATTAAATATAATAAGGGATTGTTCAAGGCATGTTGGCAGCCAATTCAATTTTTTCAATTGCCCCGAAAGCTGCCTACACCTATGACTTCTGAACTTCAAATTTCGTCGCATTTTGCAAATAGATGATATTTTCACTTCATGTGACGTTTGCAAATTGGTTTCAATTTAGTTTTCATGACTGAAAGCGTGAAAACTCCTCCATCATTATTTGAATTGTCATGATCTGCTCATTGATATTCTGACTGGTATTTACCTTTGGTTTATTATTAAGTATCTGGAATGATTTTTCGAACTATGTCCGTTTGCCTACTCTTACTTTGATTGCGTAACTTAATCTTTATTTGATTGATAAGGCATTGAGCAGGTAAATCTATGGGTTATATTTGATTCTATGGGGGTTATGGTTGATTTTGGTTTCTATATGACATGATCCTTGCTATTATAAGCTCTTGGCTTATCGATTTTATGGAATCTCTTATCACAATGTTTTATAAACTTTTATTACATATTATGCAACAAGCGCATGGATAACATATGAGATTGATTTCATATGGAATGGAAATAGTTTGAAGTTATACAATGGCGCATTGGTTAAACATTTCAGTTTTGATGTAATGGTTTGGATTATTACAATAGGTCATATTAAACTTTGGGTTTGATTCAACGTTGAACATTCATGATTTCAAACCATAGATTGGCGCATTGGTTTACTATCCACCGTTTAAATCCTTGGGTTGGCTGAATAGTTTGATTTTTGGAACAACGTTGTACCTAGTCATTACTATGCTGCATGGCGGTGATAATCCCACCACCCTCGCACGCGTACCATTAATTCACTTCCCCTTTCATCGTTCGCAGCTGTTAGCCCAAATGATCCTTTCTCCTGTGTGTTGTTGTTTATCCGAACCCTATCATGTGCACGCTCCATGGTTCCGGTCATAAGGGCTGAACCCAATGGTAGTCAAGCATTGTTGATGTTTGATGGTGGTTACAGTGACCTTGAGGAATTCGGATGGCTCCCATTCATATGAAAGTTTGATGGCTATAACCCTAGCGTGGCTCGACAATTTTCATTAACCTTTGATGGCTGTCGAGCCAAGGTTGGGGATGTGCAATCGGAAATTGATGAGCAATTTCTCAGTCTAGCTACCGGTCTGCCTGCTGTCGGACAGAGATGGTCAAAAAATTGCAAAGTGGAAGATGTCCCGTGGACATTTCTCTTCCAGTCACGAAGAGTGAGCTCCTGTGACAAAGGTTTGCCCACAAATATGCTAAAGCAACGATGGCACGACTTGCTGATGATAACTAAACAATTTATCACCTGTGAGGGAAGGTATGGTTTCGTTTTCTTGTATCACCTTCGGCTACTTATGGTTTTCATGGGCTATGAGCTTAATATGCCTTACTACTTGCATAGGAGTCTGTTTAAAATGTCTAAAATATACAAACGGAACCAAGCCGATAACAACCTATTTCATTTTGGGTTAATTAAAATTCTTGTGGTTTGTCATTTGGGGTTACACTGAGACTGTTGGGAAGATTTTCTTATTCGCAATAATTTTGAGGACTCAAGCCCACCTCAGGTTGACAAACCTGTGGTAAACGAGAGCAAGACAGTACCCTCTGTGCCTTACAATGCTCTGTTACCTAAACCCCTACCCGACTCACCTATTGACCTACCCAATTATGTGGCCACAAATGTGAAAATTGTTAAACCTGTGGATAAAAGGCCTAAGGCCAAACCTACTATGAATTCTAAAGGCAAAAAGAACACCCAGTTAATCTCTCGCATGGCAAGAAACAAAACAAAAATTCCTGTCAACCCTAACCCTATCATGGTGAGTGAAGATTCTAACTCAGAGATTGAACGATACCTGGCGAGTGAGTATCCCTAATCAGAAGGTCTGTGTGATAAACCCGCATACGATTTTGTGAAGAACCTACCACCTTGTTTACAAAATGATCCTAATTATCCATGCATTGAAATGCCTTGTGAAACCCCTAGTGACTCGTCAAAACCCCCTCCTGCTCTAGCTGAACCAGCTGCTCCACCATGTGATCAGTGTGGCTCATGGTTAGAAAGGTATTACCTTGATGTGCCAATGCTACAGTCCAGAATTCAGGCTCTGGAGGATCAAGTTGCAAGGCTCTCTAGTCAAAAGGATAAGATGCCATCCACTGATAAGAAGCAGCGAACAACAGGTTCGATTTTGTTTAAGAATGTGGAGTCGGCTACAGCGGTCTTCAATTCAAAATTGGCATAGTTCGATCAACCTCACTGGTATGATTATCACCTGTTTATATGACAAACTCATAAACTCTGTCTACAGCGTGGATGTGCTTTGACACATAAGCATGAGTTATTGTATATAATTAATTGTTTTAATTAATTGAATTTTGTTACCCGAATTAGTTTTGATTGGATTTAGATTTGATTCGATTAATCGTATTATGGATTTGATTGTTTTAATTTGGTTCGAATTGAATACTCTGTCACTTATTGAAGTTGTTAACATATTTTCTAAACAAAGGTTGTTTCTGGTATTCCAATTTTGAACATAGTCAATGGTTCGATTTGAATTGGTTATATTCTATACGATATGATTGGCATGACTGTTATAATGTTATATTCCGTGTCTGATTTGATCAATTCGAATATCATTCTATTAATGCATAACCAAATTGCAACTGTTCAATTCTCATCGTTTGACCGTGTTATCAGTCCGATTCATATTACAACAAATATCTTGTTTAAATTTGTGGTTATGCCCAGGATTACGATTTGTTGCGAATATTACTTAGTTTATGGTTATCATTGTTGTTGATGATTACGATCACTATGTGATCCTGTCTGTTGATCGTGTCAACGCTCAATGATCATGACCTATGGCGAAGTTTGATGCTGTAATGAATGTTTCTTTTTTATCGTAATCGTAACAGTCTTCCCATATTGGCATTTGATCAAAACGATATGAATCTTATGCACATTGTTACAACTGTAACAAATCAATTTTGATTGTTTTCATAATGTGATTGTATTGATTATGATTGTGTTTATTACAATCGCATCTTATGTGATATGATTCACTGCTTGAGTTCGTTTGGATATGAAACAATTTGGTTACTATCTGACCCGATTTTACAGCAACTAAAACAGATCATTCTTACCCTGTTTTGATTGCATCCTTTTCGATTTTGTTAATTTGAATGATAAATTCGTTTGAATCATAGTGATTCGTTTTTTAATGTTTATTAAAAGGAAATTAAATTGGATTGTTTTAAAATATTTCGTTTGATTTCTATCTGGTCCTGTATGCTATTTTAGACTAGCTACAGAATCAGATGATTCTGTAGCTAAGTCTGTAGGATCAATTTTTTAGTGTTTTGTTACTGAAATATCTTTCTAATTTGATATTTTTTTTCTATTGCAGGTAAATTCGAAATTGCAATTGAATTGATGAGCAATTAGGGGATGTTTCAAAGATTTCACTTGCATTTTATTTTCTTAGTTTAGGTGATTTTGGGATATTTCCCAGATTATGTAAAACAATTTGATATTATCCACAAGGAAGTTTTACCTTGTGAAGAGACTTATATATACTTATGAT
>ML787914.1:79882-102837 GCA_009831015.1 Picea engelmannii | reverse complement strand
TCCATCATGGATTTAATCTTGTTAGGGTCTACCTTGACTCCTTCATGAGATACAATATGACCAAAATAATCTATCTCCTTCATCCCAAAGAAACATTTGGACAGTTTGGCATATAGATGTTGCTCCTTTAGTAGATGTAGCACCCTGTCAACATGTTGAACACGATCTTCACAAGACTTGTTATAGATTAGTATATCATCAAAAAATAATAGCACAAATTTTTGAAGGGCTTGAAAACGAAATTCATCAACCCTTGGAATGTGGAAGGTGCATTCGTAAGGCCAAAAGGCATGACCAAAAATTCATAATGGCCTTCATGAGTTCTGAATGTTATTTTTGGGATATCTTCTTCCTTCATTCTAATCTAATGATACCCTGAACGAAGATCCAACTTTGTGAAGTAGATTTCTCCATGTAGTTCATCTAACAATTCATCAATGACGAGAATGGAAAATTTATGTTTAATGGTGATCTTTTTGAGATTTCTAAAATATGGACACATATGCAATGAGCCCTCTTTATTGAGTACCATTACCATCAGTGTAGAGTAATAACTTTGGCTAGGTATAATAATTTTAGCCTCTAAAATTTCTTCAACCATAGGCTCAATTTCACTCTTATGGGCATAAGGGTATCTGTAAGGCTTGATGTTAGGAGGAGCACTCCCAGGAATTAAGTGAATAACATGATCATGATTTTGCATGGGTGGAATACCTATGGAAATATCTTTAAATACTTTGGAATGCTTATCAGTGATCCCTTGGAGATCTAGGGGAATAGATGGATTAAATGTTTTAACATCTAGTGATCATAGCTGTACAATTACAACCTGGTGCCCCTTTTTCAATAATTTTTTCATGCCATTAGAGCTTAACACCTTACTGGGTTTGCCTGGGATACTCCTTAACTCAAATTCCTTTCCTTCCAATGAAAAATTCATGAAAATTTCTTGAAAATTAAAAGCCATTATTCCCAATGATTGTAACCATTGGACCCCTAGTAAAACATCAACACCACCCATGGGTATAGTAATCATTGGAATATTCCTTACATATTCCCCCATAGTAAGATTGAACTTATGGCATTTTCCCGAGAAATTGATATTTCCTCCATTTGCAATCATTACTTGAAACTTTGGCATTGGATATATAAAGAAATTGAGAGATTTTTCTAATTTACAATGAATGAAATTATGAGTACTACCAGAATCAATTAGTACTATTACCTTTTTATTTTTGATATATCCTTCGATCTTGAGGGTTTGAGGAGTGATAATTCCATCCAATGCATGACATGATATGGTGGGATTCATCTCTTCAAAAGAAATATCTTATACATATTCATCTTGAGATGGTTCTTGTTCATGTTATTTTTCTTCTTCCTCTTCACAATATATGTAGAATAATTTCATTTTACCACACTTATGTCCCTTACTATACTTGTTGTCACAATTAAAGAATAAACCTTTTTATTTTATTTCCTCCAATTGTTGAGGTGTCAAATTTGTAGGTTGAGGTGGTTTAGAAGAAGGAACATTATTCTCTCGATAGATGTTAGGGGTGGTCGTTCTAGTAGCCATATTCATATTTGTACCTTAAGAATTTCTCACGAACTTAAACACATTCTCCAATGATTTGGGTTCCCAAAGGCGAACCTCATGTTGAATGTTATCCTTTAAAGTTCCCATGAAGACATCAATCAGGTGCTCATCTGTATTATTCGTTACCTTATATTCAATCTTTGGAATTTCTCAATGTGCTCTGCAATTGAACCCTTTTTATTGAGATTTATCAATTGGATGAAGAAGGTATTTCTCCTTGGATCCTCATAGTGTGCTATCATTTATTCCATAAAAATTGTCCAAGTGACGAGTTATTTTCGAGAACAAAACCATCGATACCACACAAAATTATTATGTTCTAAATATAATAACACAATTTGTACATTTTGTGTGTGTGGCACATCATGTAGATCAACGAACTTCTCCATATGGAGTATCGATGTGATCAGATCCTTTCCATCAAACTACCTCATATCTATCTTAGGAAAGTGGTTGGTCTTCAACCCAAAGTTGGAGTTTCTCTAGTCTTGATTCATCTTCCTTTTGTTCTCATCATGAATTTCATGGGATACATTTTCACTTTCAGGTGGCCTCTCTATTAGAAATTTTTTCAACCCTTCCATGATCTCCCCTTTTAATCCATCCATCCTAGTATCCATCACTGCTTCCAACTTAGCTTCAGTTGAATACATCATCTTTTGTAGTTCATATTTTGTTACTGTCTTCTTTGTAAATCATCGAAGTCTATGTGCATTTCTTCACCTTCATCAAGAGTCCAAGTAGCATTGTCTGAGGGATTATTTTTTGTATAAGTTCCCTTTTTTGGTGGCATGTTTTCCAAGTATCACTGCAAGGTAGGAATTCCTAATTGGATTAGGGAGAGGTCCTCACAGAAAAGGGAGTGTAAGGTGCTATATATCTTTGGTATATGTGTGGGGTCCAACAATAGTACTCAACCTAATATCTCAGAGAACTAAATAAGGAGGCTTGACCATGCCCTTATTCTTACTATTTGACTACCCAAGTACTAGAGAGTGATCTCCCCGAGTGTTGTTCTTGGTGTACTATAGCAACATGACGACCAAATGTTTTACTTAGTTGGTCTCATTATTCTAGGGGGTCTCATGATATATAACAAGTAATTGGGACCTCAAATCCCTAGTAGTGATTTATAATGCACAACTGTTCGAAAGGGACCTTTCAATATACTCTAGGTATGTGGAAGAACCACACTATCCCCGGGTTGTAGCGCTGACAAGTATTGACAACTCCAACATTTAGATATGTCAGAATATTTATGTAACTAAAAATACCTAAGATTATCCCAAATGTATGTGATAATCCTTTTATCCCACTTTATTCCACTATTTGAATCACCCCAATTGGATATTCTAGTCAAAAGATATGCAAATTTCCAAAAAAAACAAAATCGCACCTTTTAAAATCCCGATTTGGAGATTGTTCTACTAGCCAACCTTTCTTTTGTTGTAGCTCTGCAATTGTATCCCTTTTGAGTATAAAATTTCAACCTACGGTATCCTTATGTGTCTTCTTTCCAACCCTATAGGTTAGATCAATATTGGATTCTCCAAGATAATTTTATGATAACTTTCCCAAGATGTGCTTATTTTTTCCTTTTCAAGAGAGAGAACTTGTACGGTCTTCCGTGTGTCACTGTCTTCACTTCAGAACTTGAAATTAGTACTAGTAAAACCTTGGTTTGTACCCTTACCAATGGAATAGGTCTAACTCAATTTTTAGGTCTTTAGTAATATATAACAATTTTCCCAAGAAAACATGTTTTAGACTGAAATATGGACCATCCACAAACCCTAATTTCCTAAGAGAATAAATTTCTGAGTAAACTGAATCAAGGGATGAAATTTGTACACATAATACTTCACTATTCCACCTTCGTACTGTAAAAATTTCAGAACCTAAAACCAATCCTAAAACAATTAGCAACGAAAATTCCTAGAAGACCTATTTCACACTAGTTTCATGACTAGTCAAAAACCCTAACTTGAACATATTGTATATCCAAACATATAACGAAAAAAGATATCGAATTTGTACCCAAGTTAGTTCTATATTTATCCTCTACACCACATAAATTCCAAATCCAAAAACCTTCCAGAAAAAAATTGTAGAGACAATTCCAACAAGACTTGTTTTGAAGAAGCTAGTCCCGAGGATTTTCTAGCTCTGATACCAAATGTTAAGAACCAAATTTCAAAATAGCATAAAAAAACCTAAGAATAAGTACTCCATGCATTACATGAAACCTCAAATAATAATCCTCTTCAAGGGGGAAACCTCCTTATAAATTACATGAATTTACAAATACAAGATGATTCCAAGTGAAAAGGTCTCATTAGAATATATAGGAGACTAGGGGGTACAATTACAACTAATGGACCCAATCCGACATAAATAAAATAAAAATAGTAATTTAATATTCCCCAATTAAGGGGTAATGTGCCACAATTTAGGGCTTAACAATGGGCATTCATGGGACTTCCCTTATGGAAGGAGGACATTCCAATGTTCCAACATAATTGTGAAATGTCAAGGGAAGAATTGGGTGGCCATGAACATTGGCACCTTGGTTATGAGTAAAGAAATAATTCTTAAATGAAATTAAGTGAAACTTTGATTTTTGTGTTGTGTTGATTTGAAGTTATGATCAATATGTGGTAGGAAGAATATTCCTATTGTAATAGTGAATATTGGTAAAAATCCATGTGGTGTGAGGTTGGATGAGTTCCAACTCCCCATAGCAAAGTACCCAACATGAAATGTGGTAGTTTGAAATTAATAAAAAGTTGCATTATGTGAATTTTTCCATGGATAACTGACACATTTGTTAAATTTTTTGTGATGTGTGAATGCATTTTGAAAAAAAATGGTATATTGAAACAATACATGAGTAATGAATAATGATTCTTTTTACTTCATATGAACAATGAATGATGTGAAGCAATTCCTGGTATGCACAATTTTAAGAATTGTTTATGAATCACTATAGATGTAATGTTCATAAGAACTAACAATTTGTTTTGTTGTGTGAATATTAAAATTGTATGAAGAAGGGTCTTGGATATGGAAACAAATAATTCCATAAGGAATACCAATGTATGTTGATTATGAAAGAGCCAAACTATTATCAGAAGGAAAATCTCATGCTTGTAAATATGGTTTTTGTATGGAACATATATGAAAATTGAAAAATCTATGGACAATAGATTGAAAAAATTTGATTGAAATTGATGATAACATCTCATGGTTACTGTATGTATATGATGTAGGTGAGATAAAATATTTTTCATGAGGGATAGATCATGGTGGTCAAGATGGAAAGCATGGAAATTACTACTGTTGTGATATAAGAACCTTGTGACATGACATGATCACCATAGAGAATGTCGTGTTGTGGTAACATGGTCTAGAGGGACACCTCGACAGAGCAAGAAATAGGAATTCTTCAGCTCTAAGACTCGGTGAAGTCTCTGAAACTCTTCTTGTGCAAGAAAACCTTGGCAGGAAAGATGGATCACATGAGGAGTTGTATAGCAGAGAAGGGGATACTTGAGCCTGAGCCTAGAGAGTGAGTGAATGCAAGGAATGGGAGACTTTGATAACACTTGTAAATAGTTGATTGAGATTATAAGAATAGGGGGTATGTCAAGGAAAATAGTGAGTCTAGTAAATATAATAGCCATATGGATGTAGATTCATGGAATTCACAGATAAGTATTGTGTTGATATGTAATTTTTCCTCTTGAATTATGAACAACAATAAAATAATTTTTCATAAAATTAGGATTAATATGCTTGCTATTGCAATTGTTGAGGCAAGTGATAAATGCTAAGAGTTTGGGAAAGGACCAGACCAAGAAGGGGAACAACATTGCCGAAACAATAAAAAAAAATGGAAGCATGGATGGTGTTGCTAAAATGAAAAGAACATCGAGGACGATGTTCCTTTAAGGGGGGCGAGATTGTAATACCCATGTTTTCCCCAATATGTAATTATTCATGTTTAATTATTTATATTCCATGGAATAGGAACATTATATTTTATTCTTGTTTATTTGGAAATGCCAACCAACTAACTAATGGGTGAATACTTGAGAGTACTGGCCATGATACCATGAGAGGGATTAGTAAGGGGTAGAGAAGGAGGTTCTATTAAGCTAAAGGACCCAAAACCACCTTGCTGAAATATCACTTTGAAATATTTAGATTATTTCCCACAAACCTAATTCAAAGGAAAATGTAATGAGAAGGGGTTGGTAGTTGAAAACCCAACCACCCTCTGTGAATGGAAGCATGGAATACCTGGTAGGGGAAAACAAAACTATCAGCCAAAAGTAAAACAAAGTACCCAATTTCATCTTCCATATTGACCCACATGTTTCCTTCTGACAGAGGAGAGAGGACAAGTCGAGAACCTTCCTCAAGGATGCTTGCAAGAGAGGAGAAGGATGCAAGAATTTTTTTTTATCAGGGAAAGAGGGATTCATTGCTAGAAAATGCAAGCAGAGATAGAGGGAGAAATCCCTGCTCAGAAGGTGCAGGTTAGCCCCAAGAAAGAGATAAATAAATGTTGAGAATTGGGTAAGGACCCTGAAGAGGATAAATTGAGAACATGAGAGGATTTACACTTGTGGTATCATGGATTGACATGGGGGTGGCCAAACTATAGATAATTAGTGAATTTGATCCTATGGTTGGGTGGTAAGACATTCACTCATAGTTAGTTGGTTGATCAACCTCTTCACTAAACAGATAAGTATTGGTATGGTCTGAGTGTAGAGTTAAATGAATGATTGTTTCTTGTAATTTTGCTATAAATGTGCATGAATGATTAATAGTACTGAAGCTTGTTTCATAGGAAAATACTTGCACTTGAATAATTGTAGAATTATATGAATGGTGCATGTTGCACACAACTGAACATAAGAACCTGTAATTTGTTTTGAAGGTCGAAAATAATCCATGTTGATGTAATGGATATAGCTGCATGAATTTGGATAGAGCCTAGAAGGAGAAATGAAATTTTGTGTCTATGTCTCCTATGCGCTCAATGATATGTCTATGTTGATTGTGGAGCATGATTATCTTCCTGATTCATAGGTCCTTGTTTTCATCCGTCTTTATATCCCATGAAGATTTTACACCCCAGAATAATTCACACTTATCCACACGGGGGATTTTAGAGGGAGGTTACCCCCTCTGTGGGGTCCATCCCCCCGGCTGGGGGGTCTAGGGAAAGCGGGCCCCCGTCGGGGGTTCGGGGGTGAATCCCCTGAAGGTAAAATTGCCTTGGAAATGTATATTGTAATTTCATTGTAAATATGGACTGTTCATTATAAGGTCACATATCTGACGATAGAAGTTATGTTAGGGTTTTATTCCCTAGAAGGAAACCCTCTTTTATGAGGGAAATGTGTTGTGGCTATGTATCATTGTGAATATTGTATTCTGAGAGAGGAGACTATGAGAGAAATAAGAGGAAGTTACAACGGGTTTTTTGTAGGTTGTATCCCTTCATTTGTTGGATAATAATAAAGGAAGGACATGGAAATTTCTCTGGTGAACATAGACCACACTGGGTGAACCACGTATATCTGTGTCTCTATTGTATTGTGTATCTTTTGTGTATTATTTCTGCATTTTTTTTATGTTATTTCTCCACAAATCTATTTTTCTAACAACTGGTATCAGAGTGAAAGCTAATGCGCAATAAAAGAGGGTTCCTGGTTCGAGTGGGAGAAATGGTGGAAGAGGGAAAGTTTAGGGTTGAGAAATTTAACGACCAAGACTACCAGTTATGGAAGATGAAAATGGAATATTATTTATATTAGAAGTATCTATTCCTACCATTGGGTGGAATAGAAAAGAAGTCGATGACCATGAAGGATGAAGAATGGGAGGTTCTTGACATAAAGTATCTAGGAACGATATGGCTGAGCCTGGCAACGTCGATGTATTTCAATATTTCGAAAGAAAATACAACAAAGGAGCTTATGGATGCATTGGATAAACTATATGAAAAAACCTCGATGTCCAATAAGGTATTTCTAATGAAGAGATTATTTAATATGAAGATGTCAGAAGGTGGGTCTGTTGCATATCATTTAAATGAATTTAATACAGTTACTAATCAACTAATTCTGTAAAATTTGACTTTGATGACGAGTCTAGGGATATTCTAATCTTGTGCTCTTTTTCAGAAAGATGGAATGGTTTGGTCATGGTTGTAAGTAACTCTGTCTCCGGTTCAAATACTTTAAAATTTGATGATGTTGTTGGTGTTATCCTTAGTGAGGAAATGCGACGGAAAAGCACAGGTGAGACATCAGGTAATGCGTTAAACATGGAGAACAAGGGAAGACAAACAGATAGAGGAAAGGGCTCATGGAACCACGATAATTATAGGTAGGGGAGATTCAAATCGATATTTGGTAATATAGAGTGATCGAATTGTGGGAATAAATGACATATGAAGAAAGACTCTAGAGCTCCAAAGAAACAAAGAAATGGACATGAGGAGAAAAATCAGGGAGAAAATGTAATAGGTGGTGTGTTACAAGATGCTTTGATTCTTTCTGTAGATAATATTTCTGAGTCTTGGGTAGTAGACTCAGGGGCTTCATTTCATGCCACACCCCATAGGAAACATTTTCTATATTATGTTCAAGGTGATTTTGGACAGGTACATTTGGGTGATGATGCATGATGAAAAATTGTTGGAATGGAAAAGGTAAGAATAAAGCAAAGCAATGGAAACCAATGTTTGTTGAAATAGGTAATACATGTTCCAGATCTAAGGAAAAATCTAATTTCAATAGGGCAGTTGGAAAGTGAAGTTTGTATATCCATATTTATAGATAAGGTGTGGAAGGTCACCAAAGGATCATTGGTGATAACAAAAGGAGAAAAGGTAGGTACATTGTATTTATGTACTGGTAATACTGACTATTTTATCTCTTTAGATTTTACAGGAATGGATACAACACCATGGAATCATAGGATTGGACACATGAATGAGAAAGGGATGCAAATAATTCACAAAAAAAAATTGTTTCCAGATCTTAAACAAATTGATTTGGATTTTTGTGAGCATTGTGTTTATGGAAAACAGAAAAGAGTCATATTTCTCAGAGTCAAAAAAGAAAAGAAGAGTGAAATGTTAGATCTCGTACATACATATGTATGGGGACCAACTCATGTATCATCTCTTGGTGGCTCTCATTATTATGCTACCTTTATTGATAATGAAACTAGAAAAACTTGGGTTTATTGCATTCGACAAAGATATGATGTTTTTGATATTTTTCAGAAATGGAAAACTTTGGTTGAGAATGAGACAAGAAAAAGGTTGAAGTGTCTTAGATCAGATGAGGTGAATATTTCATCAAGAATTTTAATTATTACTATTCATACCATGTGATTCATAGAGAGAATAAAGTTCCAAGAACACCATAAGAAAATGGTGTATGAGATTGCATAGAGCATGCAATGAGTATGAGATTGCATGTTGGTTTTCCCTTACAGTTCTGGGAAGATGTTGTAGATATTGTTGTTTAATTAATAAACATATGACCTTGAATCTCTTTGGATGGTATAATTCCAGAGGCATGGATAGGTAAAAAGGTAAACTATTCTTTTTTGAAGACTTTTGGTTGTGAATCATTTGTCCATGTTGATAAGGAAAATAGAACAAAGATTGAGGAAAAATCCAGGAAGTGTACCTTTATTGGATACAGTGCTAATGATTTTGGTTATCTCTTATGGGATTATGAAAATAAAAAAATCATTAGCAGTAGAGATGTCATATTCCATGAGAAGGTCATGTACAAAGATAAGTTGCAGGGAAAGAAATGGGAAAAAGAAAAACCAGAATACACAGTGCTTGATGAGATCACTTAGAAAGAAATTCCAAAGGTACCAGAAAATCAAATTGTACAATGATAGGATCAGCATGTACCTCAAACTATTGCAAGTGTTGTTAGAAGATCTACCAGGTTAAGTAGACCCCCTGAACAATACTCTCCTTCATTGTATTATTTATTGTTGACTGATTCTGGTGATGAAGAGGCAATGTAGGAAGACACTAAAAAGAAATGGGAGAAATGAATGAAAGAGGAAATAGATTCCTTGGTAAATAAACAGACTTGGGACTTGGTTCAGTTGCCTACAGGAAAAATACCATTGTAGAATAAATGGGTTTACAAGTTGAAGGAAGAAGATGAAGGAAAAAAGAGGTACAAGGATAAACTTGTTGCAAGGTGGTTTGCACAAAAGAAAGGTATAGATTTTGATGAAATATTTTCTCCTATTGTTAAAATGACTTCAATTAGGACTATTTTATGTCCCGTGGTAGTAGAATATTTTCATCTTGAATAGTTAGATGTAAAAACAACTTTTCTCGATGGGGATTTGGAGGAAGATATTTATATGTAGCAGCCACAGGGGTATGAGGTCAAAGGGAAAGAAAATTTGGTATGCCGGTTGAAGAAGAGCTTGTATGGCCTAAATCAAGCTTCAAGGCAATTTTATTTGAAGTTTGACAGGTTTATGACAGAACAAGGTTATAGTATATGCCATTCTGATCATTTTTTTTATTTTAAAAGGATAGAAAATGAAAGTTATATTATCTTGATAGTGTATGTAGATGACATGCTTGTTGCACGATATAATATGAGGGATATAAATGTGCTCAAGAATAAATTGTCTAATTCATTTGCAATGAAGGATTTGGGTGCTGCAAAGAAAATCCTTGGTATTAGAATAACAAGAGACAAAAAAAAATCACAAATTGACATTGTCTTAGGGTGAGTACATAGAGAAGGTGTTGGAGAGGTTTATAATGCATAATGAAAAACCAGTTAGTACACCTTTGGCCAGCCATTTCAAATTAACTAAGGAAATGTGTCCCAAGACACAGGATGAGATAGAATACATGTTCAGGGTCCCTTATTCATCAACAATTGGCAACTTTATGTATGCTATAGTTTGCACAAGACCATATATTGCACATGCAATAGGATTTGTGAGCGAGTATATGAACAATCCAGGTAAAGAACATCAAGAGGTAGTAAAGTGGATTCTTAGGTATTTGAGAGGTATTGATACTCATGCATTATGTTTTGGACGTTCAAACATTATTCTATAGGGATATGTTGATTCAGATATGGAAGGTGATAAAGATAGCAGGAGGATCACCACAGGGTATGTTTTAACTATAGGTGGAACAACAATAAGTGGGATTTTGAAACTGCAAAATGTTGTTGCACTTTCAACAACAGAGGTAGAGCATGTTGTTGCTATAGAGGCTACTAAAGAGATAATTTGGTTACAGAGGTTTATGGAGGAATTAGGAAAGAAGCATGAGAATAACATGTTGTAGTGTGACAGTGAGAGTGCCATTCATCTTGCAAAGAACTCAGCCTTCCATTTGAAGACTAAGAATATAAAACACATGTACCACTTCATATGATCTATTTTGGAATATGGAAATTTGAAGTTGGAAAAGATACACACTAGCCAAAATTCTGCAGACATGTTAAGAAAGGGAGTAACCGGGGATAAAGTGAGTTCCTGCTCAATTTCAGTTGGTCTTCAAGCATGAAGGTGAAGATGATAAATTTTCCAGTTCCAAGAAGGATCATAGTCCAACAGTTAAAATAATGGTGGAGTTGTTGAGATCAGTCTCCAAGTGGGAGATTGTTGGTTGTGGAGCCTGATTATCTTCCTGATTCAGAGGTCTTTGTTTTCAACCATGTTTATACCCCATGAAGAATGTACACTTCTCCACGCGGGGGAGTACAGAAGGGGGTTACCCCCTCTGCAAGGTCCATCCCCTTGGCTGGGGGGTCTAGGGATAAGTGGAGGCCCGGGGGGGTCGGGGGAAAAACCCTTGAAGGTAAAAGTGCCTTGTAAATGTATATTGTAATTTCATTGTAAATATGGACTATTCATTATAAGGTCATAGATATGATGATAGAAGTTATCTTAGGGTTTTATTCCCTAGAAGGAAACCCTCTTTTATGAGGGAAATGTATTGCGGCTATGTATCGTTGTGAATATTGTATTTTGAGAGAGGAGACTGTGAGAGAAAGAGGAGGAAGTTACAACAGGTTTGTTGTAGGTTGTATCTCTTCATTTACTGGATAATAATAAAGGAAGTACCTAGAAATTTCTTTGGTGGACATAGCCCACACTGGGTGAACCACATATATCTATGTCTCTATTGTATTATGTATCTTCTATGTTTTATTTCCACATTTGTTTTATTTTATTACTTTGCGATCTTGTTTTTCCAACAGTCTATTGTAGTGGGTTGCCTCTGAAAAGGAACCAAACATAGTAGTTAAGGAATGAATGCTAGTTTTTGAGAGGAACAGAGTTCTATAACCTCCTCCCAAAGGGAAGACTCATTAAATATAATAAGGGATTGTTCAAGGGATGTTGGCAGCCAATTCAATTTTTTCAATTGCCCTGAAAGCAGCCTACACCTATGACTTCTGAACTTCAAATTTCGTCGCATTTTGAAAATAGACGATATTTTCACTTCATGTGACGTTTGCAAATTGGTTTCAATTTAGTTTTCATGACTGAAAGCGTGAAAACTCCTCCATCATTATTTGAATTGTCATGATCTTCTCATTGATATTCTGACTGGTATTTACCTTTGGTTTATTATTAAGTATCTGGAATGATTTTTCGAACTATGTCTGTTTGCCTACTCTTACTTTGATTGCGTAACTTAATCTTTATTTGATTGATAAGGCATTGAGCAGGTAAATCTATGGGTTATATTTGATTCTATGGGGGTCATGGTTGATTTTGGTTTCTATATGACATGATCCTTGCTATTATAAGCTCTTGGCTTATCGATTTTATGGAATCTCTTATCACAATGTTTTATAAACTTTGATTACATATTATGCAACAAGCGCATGGATAACATATGAGATTGATTTCATATGGAATGACAATAGTTTGAAGTTATACAATGGCGCATTGGTTAAACATTTCGGTTTTGATGTAATGGTTTGGATTATTACAATAGGTCATATTAAACTTTGGGTTTGATTCAACGTTGAGCATTCATGATTTCAAACCATAGATTGGCGCATTGGTTTACTATCCACCGTTTAAATCCTTGGGTTGGCTGAATAGTTTGATTTTTGGAACAATGTTGTACCTAGTCATTACTATGTTGCATGGTGGTGATAATCCCACCACCCTCGCACGCGTACCATTAATTCACTTCCCCTTTCATTGTTCGCGGCTGTTAGCCCAAATGATCCTTGCTCCTGTGTGTTGTTGTTTATCCGAACCCTATCATGTGCACGCTCCATGGTTCCGGTCGTAAGGGCTGAACCCAATGGTAGTCAGGCACTGTTGATGTTTGATGGTGGTTATAGTGACCTTGAGGAATTCGGATGGCTCCCATTCATATGAAAGTTTGATGGCTATAACCCTAGCGTGGCTCCACAATTTGCATTAACCTTTGATGGCTGCCGAGCCAAGGTTGGGGATGTGCAATTTGAAATTGATGAGCAATTTCTCAGTCTAGCTACCGGTCTGCCTGCTGTCGGACAGAGATGGTCAAAAAATTGCAAAGTGGAAGATGTCCCGTGGACATTGCTCTTCCAGTCACGAAGAGTGAGCTCCTGTGACAAAGGTTTTCCCACAAATATGCTAAAGCAACGATGGCACGACTTGCTGATGATAACAAAAAAATTTATCACCTGCGAGGGGAGCTATGGTTTCGTTTTCTTGTATCACCTTCGGCTACTTATGGTTTTCATGGGCTATGAGCTTAATATGCCTTACTACTTGCATAGGTGTTTATTTAAAATGTCTAAAATATACAAACGGAACCAAGCCGATAACAGCCTATTTCATTTTGGGTTAATTAAAATTCTTGTGGTTTGTCATTTGGGGTTACACCGAGACTGTTGGGAAGATTTTCTTATTCGCAATAATTTTAAGGACTCAAGCCCACCTCAGGTTGACAAAACTGTGGTAAATGAGAGCAAGACAGTACCCTCTGTGCCTTACAATCCTTTGTTACCTAAACCCCTACCCGACTCACCTATTGACCTACCCAATTATGTGGCCACAGATGTGAAAATTGTTAAACCTGTGGATAAAAGGCCTAAGGCCAAACCTACTATGAATTCTAAAGGCAAAAAGAACACCCAGTTAATCTCTCACATGGAAAGAAACAAAACGAAAATTCCTGTCAACCCTAACCCTATCATGGTGAGTGAAGATTCTAACTCAGAGATTGAACGATACCTGGCGAGTGAGTATCCCTATTCAGAAGGTCTGTGTGATAAACCCGCATACGATTTTGTGAAGAACCTACCACCTTGTTTACAAAATGATCCTAACTATCCATGCATCGAAATGCCTTGTGAAACCCCTGGTGACTCGTCAAAACCCCCTGCTGCTCTAGCTGAACCAGCTGCTCCACCATGTGATCAGTGTGGCTCATGGTTAGAAAGGTATTACCTTGATGTGCCAATGCTACAGTCCATAATTCAGGCTCTGGAGGATCAAGTTGCAAGGCTCTCTATTCAAAAGGATAAGATGCCATCCACTGATAAGAAGCAACGAACAACAGGTTCGATTTTGTTTAAGAACGTGGAGTCGGCTACAACGGTCTTCAATTCAAAATTGGCATAGTTCGATCAACCTCACTGGTATGATTATCACCTGTTTATATGACAAACTCATAAACTCTGACTACAACGTGGATGTGCTTTGACACATAAGCATGAGTTATTGTATATAATTAATTGTTTTAATTAATTGAATTTTGTTTCTCGAATTAGTTTTGATTGGATTTAGCTTTGATTCGATTAATCGTATTATGGATTTGATTGTTTTAATTTGGTTCGAATTGAATACTCTGTCGCTTATTGAAGTTGTTAACATATTTTCTAAACAAAGGTTGTTTCTGGTATTCCAATTTTGAACATAGTCAATGGTTCGATTTGAATTGGTTATATTCTATACGATATGATTGGCATGACTGTTATAATGTTATTTTCCGTGTCTGATTTGATCAATTCGAATATCATTCTATTAATGCATAACCAAATTGCAACTGTTCGATTCTCATCGTTTGACCGTGTTATCAGTCCGATTCATATTACAACAAATATCTTGTTTAAATTTGTGGTTATGCCCAGGATTACGATTTGTTGCGAATATTACTCAGTTTATGGTTATCATTGTTGTTGATGATTACGATCACTATGTGATCCTGTCTGTTGATCGTGTCAATGCTCAATGATCGTGACCTATGGCGAAGTTTGATGCTGTAATGAATGTTTCTTTTTTACCGTAATCGTAACAGTCTTCCCATATTGGCATTTGATCAAAACGATATGAATCTTATGCACATTGTTACAACTGTAACAAATCAATTTTGATTGTTTTCATAATGTGATTGTATTGATTATGATTGTGTTGATTACAATCATATCTTATGTGATATGATTCACTGCTTGAGTTTGTTTGGATATGAAACAATTTGGTTACTATCTGAACCGATTTTACAACAACTAAAACAGATCATTCTTACCCCGTTTTGATTGCATCCTTTTCGATTTTGTTAATTTGAATGATAAATTCGTTTGAATCATAGTGATTCGCTTTTTAATGTTTATTAAAAGGAAATTAAATTGGATTGTTTTAAAAGATTTCGTTTGATTTCTATCTGGTCCTGTATGCTATTTTAGACTAGCTACAGAATCAGATGATTCTGTAGCTAAGTCTGTAGGATCAATTTTTTAGTGTTTTGTTACTGAAATATCTTTCTAATTTGATATTTGTTTTCTATTGCAGGTAAATTCGAAATTGCAATTGAATTGATGAGCAGTTAGGGGATGTTTCAAAGATTTCACTTGCATTTTATTTTCTTAGTTTAGGTGATTTTGGGATATTTCCCAGATTATGTAAAACAATTTGATATTATCCACAAGGAAGTTTTACCTTGTGAAGAGACTTATATATACTTATGATTTTTGTAATAATCATCATCCTCATTCATGGGAGAACAAGGATATGGAGTTCTAATACAGACTGAAGCAGAATTGATGTTTTGTCACAACTTTAGCTTCTCAATATATCAACATTTTGTTTCATGTTGTGTATATCACTTTGTTTGTGATTTATGACTACTTTAGCTATCTAGATCATGTGCAAATGATATAATATTAATCACTGTAATCCATATCTGGTTTCTTCCAATTGTATAAAATACATAACAATTGCTAATTCAGTTTGTGAATGACAGCTTTATCTTCTTCGTGAGTTGAATTATTTAATATAAGTTTTTGCATAACAGGTTTCCCTTATTGCAGAGATTTATACATCTTATAGTTGTTATGATATTTTTATGTCTTGTTTGTCCTGTAAACCACTCAAAGAGAAGCACAACTGATCGTTTACGAAAAGCTTTTGGAATAACTGGTGCGATTTTACTTTCGTCGAACAGCTTAAGAGTCATCATGCACAGGACGAATTATGAGCGCTTCCAGGTCAGTTAATCTTTTCTTTGTTGTTTTTATTAGTAGTTTAATTTAGATATAATTTTAATTATATTTATATTAGATTGTTTAATTTCAGTAAATATATTAGATTGTTTAATTTCASTAATGTTTATTTCTTTTTCAAAAAATATAAAAATMAAAAAAGATTCATGACTGTCATAGGGCAGAAAATACATGAGTTTAGCARGTTTTAATTAAATCTGTAGATTGTTTATAGTGTACATTTGTGAATAAGTAATATTACAGCTGGTAATTAGATAGTTTATTTGAGTTATTATAATAGTAATTAGTATATTGTATATAATAGTTAGAATAGTTATATTTAGTTTTAGTTTATTTAGTAGTTTGTTTTAATTAGATTAGTGTAATAGTTAGTTTGTTTGTTTTTAGTTAATTTGTTTATTGTTAGTTAGTTTAGTTTCTTTTATTTAGTTTTTAGTTAGTTTGTTTTATTTATTTTAGTTAGATTAGTTAGTTTAGATTAGTTTTCTCTTTGGTTTTCTTAAAAGACCTTAGGGCGGCCAACGGAGCCGTTAAACTGGTCAGGGTGGTCCATTCCAAACGGCTTGGGTTATTTAGACAACCCCGGACCGGTTCCACTCTCTCAATTGACGGATGGTCAGTTTCGCCCATCAACAAATGACACTAGAAGGAGGGCCTGAACTTAATTAATGGCACGAGGCGGTCGCAAGACTCCTCCTCCACCTAATCGCACCCCTATAGTGACTAGAAGTCATTCACAAGATAATATCCCCCCTCAAACAACAACTACTTCAACTGAAGATCTGTAGATCACAGTTGAGCCAACAACCCCTAATCCTACAGGTGGTGATCTCCAAGAGATCGTTCGTCAATATCTTATCAAAACACATAGTGCCTTAGCTAGTCTTAGGTTACCAAACCGCCCGTGGAGTCAACCTTTAGATTTCTCTGATATCAGAGAACAGTTAGGTGATATAGACCTCACTGTGAATCCTACAGATCCAAACAAAAATCCTGCTGCAGGAGGATCTGGTATACCTCCTTCACCACCTCCTTCATCTCCTTCCTCTTCTGGAGGAGATTCCTCTTCTGACGAAGGTAATCCACCTTCTCAACCTTCCACACTCAATTCCCCAATGGCAAATCAGAACAACCCTGCTAGACCCTGGTTGGACCATGATGTTGTAGCGGTACCTAGAGCCCAACACCCTTTACCTAAGCACCCAGAGAAATGGCTTCCTAAGTTTGATCCCGATTCAAAACATATAGTCGAAGATCATATCAAAAAATTTATGTTAGCCATCAGACTTCGTAATGTTGAACATGAAGATGTCGTCTATAGGTTGTTCCCTTACACCTTTGAGGGTAATGTGTCCACTTGGTACTTTTCCCAACAGCCCCATACCATAGTGTCTTGGGAAAATTTTGAGTCATGCTTTTTGAAAAAATTCGGAGATGGTAAACCTCCAGAAGTCTTAGTCATGGATCTTTCAAGCTTAAAAATGAACTCGAAATAAAAAGTTAAATATTTTAACCAAAGATTCCTAACACTTAAAAATCGAATCCCTACAGATTCTATGCTTGCTAAGAGTCTTGTAATAGCTTACTACACTAAAGCTCTACATCAAAGTATATCTATTTGGGTTAAAAGATCTAAAAAATCCACGTTGTTAGAAGCCTTTGAAGAGGCTACTCAGATTGAAAAAGACATACTTAGTCTTAAGGACTCTTCTAGCAACGAAACTGAGACTGTTTCTTCTTCCAAAAAGAAGATTCAAATTCTCCCCAGACCTACACAAAACAAAACACAACCTGAAAACTCTGATTTGGAAAGTTTAACCAAAGTTGTACAAAAATTGTGTAATAAATTTATAGATTTAAAAAGGTCGACCGAGGAAGCCTCTTCGAGTAAAGGACCCTACAAACCTCCTTTCTGAAAGCCTTTTCAAACCAACCAGCCTAATCCAAACCTTGAAGGCTTGAACCTAGAAAGTTTGCAATGTGCTCTTTAGACAATTCTAGGGGCTCAAGATGAATTGATACCTCCTGAAATCCCTCAGTTGGAAGTCGAGCAGGAAACAACTCAAGAAGAAGAGTCTTCCCCAAACATCTTTGGACACTTCTCGGATAGTATCTTCCAAGCTAACTTCGATACTATTCACCCGTACAACACTAGGAGTAAGACAACAAACAAACCTCCTGCCGAAAACACTACAACTTTACCTCCAAATCCATCTAAATCAGTAGAAACTAAACAAAGTAATGCTGGCCCTAAATTAGATTATGATGTTGTTGAAGATCTTAAAAAATTACGGGCTAACATTTCTATTTATGAGTTGTTGAAGTTTCCATTTTTGTTACAGAAGATGTTGCAAAATATTTCAGAAAATGGGAAGAATGGTAACTCGAATGGTAACAAGGTTGTGGAAGGCAAAGCTCCTCAGAAGACTTCCACAAAAAATAATCCTGATTCTCAAGATCAAGGAAGCCTTCCTGTATCACCTGTAAATAATGTTAATGTAAATAATGTAAATAACCCAAGTAATGTAGATAAAGTAGCATTAGAAATCGCGAGTAAGAAATCACAAGCTACAACTCTAAGTACTCACAAGAATGTACCTCATTTTCTTTTAACTTTCAAAATCTTCAACAGAAATGTGCATAACTGTATGGTTGACTCAGGAGCATCATCAAATGTGATACCTTGGTCAGTCTGCCAAAAGATTAACGCTGAAGTAGAACCATCTTCTTTGAAAATCATACAACTTGATCGAACAGATGTTAAAGTTATAGGCGAACTAAAAAATGTATTGATTAGATTATCGTCTAACCCAAAGGTTCATCAGGTTATTGATATAATTGTGGTAGATATTCCAGAAGTGTATGGTTTGTTTTTTAGCAGGGACTGGTCGGAGCAGTTACATGGTTACTTTGCGACGGACTGGTCTCACTTATGGCTTCCAGAAAATGGTAATCCCAACAAGAATAGAGTGAATCGTGAGCGTTACCTCAAGTTCACGGTAACAGACTTGAATGACCCTAATGAACCGTATACACCTCCAGCTGATTCACCTGAAGTCCAAGGGATGGACACCTTCTTCGGAAATTTCATGGCTGAAGTTTCACCTATCAACAATCCACAACAGAAGTCCGAGATCATAGCATGTATGCAACCGACAGCCCCTATGCAACAGTCCCATGAGTCGAATGGAAATCAAATCTGGTCTCTATACTTTGACGGTTCCAAGTCTAAAGAAGGAGCTGGTGCAAGCTACATCATTATCGATTCGGCAGGTAACAAGACATTGTTGGCTTGTAGGTTAGAATTTGAATGTACTAATAATATCACAGAATATGAGGCTTTATTGCAAGGTCTCAGAAAAGCCTTGGACATGCACATTCAAAATCTGATTGTATTCGGTGACTCTGAGATAGTGGTTAGGCAGGTAAGAGATTATATAGATTGTCTTTCCTCGCATCTCAAATGTTACCAATCCGAGGTATGGAGTTTAATGAACAAATTTTCTGCTTTTAATATAAATTCCATTCCTAGATCAAATAATGTTGAAGCAGATCTACTAGCTAATGTTTCCTCTAAACTTCTTCCTACAGAAGGCTTATCCCCAAACGCGTTCTCCGTGGAGCTATTGTTTCGACCTTCTGTTCCGGACAATATCACAAACTGGAGAGTATTTGACAATGATCAGTAGATCATTAACTTTCTGCACATGGAAGAAACCTTCCAAGGTGCTGTGATAGATGAAAAAATGCACGACGACAATTTGCATGACTTTATGGTAATACCTAATCCAAAATCTCCTGAAGCTCTATCGGACATGGTAAACTTCATACCCAAATCTGTTGTTAGACTAGAAAAGTTTTATGATTTTGAAGATAAATTTAAAAAAATGGTCAATTGTAAAACCAACAGTTCCTCATTGTCTTATGAAAAAGTCAATTTAGGGACTAGTGAAAATCCTCAGTGCATCAATCTAGGCTTGGGATGTTCTAGGCAAGAAAAAGCTTCTTTTGTTAAATTATTTAAAGAATTCAAGGATGTTTTTGCATGGACTTACGATGATCTTAAAACATTCGATCCCAACATTATACAACATGTCATCCCGATGAAGTCCCAAACCTTACCCTTCCAACAGAAACTAAGGAAAATGCATCCTAAACTAGAGCCGACCGTACAAAAAGAATTGAATAAACTCCTAAGTGCTAAAATAATTTTTCCTGTTAGACACACTCAATGGGTATCCAACCTCGTCCCAGTGTGGAAGAAAAATGGGGAAATTCGACTTTGTGTTGATTTCCAGAACCTCAACAAAGCGTCTGACAAAGATAATTATCCTGTCCCTCCCATGGAACAGATCCTTCAATAAGTATCTGGTTCCAAGAGACTATCCTTACTAGATGGTTTCTTTGGAAACAACCAAGTCTTGATGTCTTCGTCAGACCAATTAAAAACTACCTTCTGTACCCCGTGGGGCACTTATTCTTATCGCAAAATGCCTTTTGGATTGATTAATGTCGGTGCTACCTTTCAGAGAGCAATGGACATTTCTTTCAGAGGCTTAATCAATCACTCCGTAGTAGTCTACTTGGATGATGTGACCTTTTATTCTAAAAACAAAGACGATCATCTAACTCACTTACGAGCCGTTCTGCTACGATGTCGTAAATACGACATCTCCTTGAACCCCAAGAAGTCCATCTTTGCAGTAGAACAGGGTAAATTACTAGGATTCATTGTGTCTAGTGATGGAATGATTATTGACCCCGAGAGGACCCAAGTCATCGCTAAAATTCCCCCACCTACCTCCAAAAAATCCATGCAGTCTTTCCTAGGCCAGATTAATTTCGTGAGAAGATTTGTCCCCAGTTTCTCCAAAATGGTCAGGCCTCTCCAGAAACTGATTAAGAAAGACACCCAATAACACTGCGGACTCACAGAAAACCAAGCTTTCAATGCTATAAAGAAGGCCATAATAGACGCTCCATCTCTCATGAGCCCTGATTTCTCTCAAGACTTTACACTCTATACTTTTGCCTCTGATCGTTCCTATGCCGCAATCCTAACTCAGAAGAATTCTGAGAACAACGAAGTACCCATCGCCTTTATGAGCTCTGCTTTCAAAGGTGCTGAACTTAACTACCCAGCGGTCGATCGGCAAGCCTACGCTATTTTCAAAGCAGTTAAGCATTTCCAGTCCTATCTTTTGAAGTCAAGGACGAAGGTCATTGTTCCCTACCCTGCCGTAAGGAACTTGTTAGTGCAAAAGGAGTTAGGAGATAAAAGAGCCAACTGGGTCACCTCCTTGCAGGAGTATGACATAGAAATCACCCTAGCATAGATCGTGAGAGGCCAAGGGTTGTGTAAATTGGTAGTTGATTCAGAAACCGAATAGCAAGAAGATAGTGATACGTCAAACCTAGAACAACGTGATCAGAATTTGATTTGTTGTGCACAAAACCTCGTAAGTCCTTGGTATGATGATATTAGATTTTGTCTTGAACATGGATCAGCACCCTGTCACCTTGACCCCGCCAAAAGAAGAGTGTTGAGACTAAATTCCGCCTCCTTTCATCTAGTTAATGGTATACTGTTTCGTCAGAATTTCAACGACGTACTGATGCGTTGTCTTGAAAAGGACAAAGAAGAAAGAGTCTTGCTCGAGTTGCATGCAGGAGAAGCTGGTGGTCACTTTGGTGGTGACACCACTACTCATAAGGTTTTAAGAGCCGGTTATTACTGGCCAACGCTTTTTAGAGACACCCATGCCTTATGCCGTAAATGTATCATTTGTCAGAAATCATCAGGGCGATTGCAAAAACCAGCCTTCCCCTTGCAACCCGTTTCAGTCGATTCTCCTTTCTAGCAATGGGGCCTTGATATCATAGGTCCTATTAACCCTCCATCCTCACAACAACACAAGTATATTGTGACAGCCACTGATTACTTTACTCGATGGTTTGAAGCCGCCGCGCTAAGAACTGTTAACACAAGTCAGGTGATCTCTTTTCTAAACTCGAATATCATCATTCCTTTTGGTATCCCTGATTGTCTAGTCTTTGATAACGCTTCATACTTTTCTTCTCTTGAGATGAGTGAGTTCACCTTAGAGAAAGGAATAAAGCTGAAGTATTCTACTAGTTACTACCCCCAGGGTAACGGCCTAGCAGAATCAACAAACAAGAACTTGATCAAAATTATCAAGAGAACTGTGGCTGAAAATCACAAGAACTGGCACAATGCACTGTTGAATGCACTGTGGGCTGATAGGGTAACACCCAAAGCCGCTATAGGTAACTCCCCCTTTTTTCTTGTTTATGGCAGAGAAGCCATTCTGCCACCTCACATTCTTCTTCCTTCACTTCAATTGTCACAAAAAGTTCAAGAAGAAGATTGTCCCCCTTTAGAAAGTCGTATTAATGCTTTGATGAAGTTATAAGAAGTAAGAACCCAAGATAAGCATAAAATAGACCAACATCAACAAATGATTAAAAGGTGGTTCGATTCTAATTCTGCTTCTAATAGGAATTTTGAAGTAGGCGATCTCGTCTTAAAGTGGGACAAACCACACAAAGGAAAGGGTGAACACACCAAGTTTCAAAATTTGTGGCTTGGGCCATTTTTGATTGCTGAAAAGTTGGGTCCTAGTTCCTTTCGATTGCAGAATATTGAAGGGTAGCTTGACACCTATCCGGTGAATGGCCAAGCCTTGAAAAGATACTTTGCTTGATTACTACCCTTGTATATTATGTAAATATTTCTTTGGTTTGCATCTTTTTATTTTTTTTTCCTGTTTTGATTTTGATTTGGA
>ML787914.1:0-18742 GCA_009831015.1 Picea engelmannii | reverse complement strand
CCTAGTCTCCTATATATACCAAGGAGACATTTTCATTTTGAATCATCTTGTACTTGAACATTTAAGTGGGGTAAAAGGAGGTTTCCCCCTCGAAGAGGCTTATTATCTGAAATTATCTCTTTTTCAAGGCGTTGTGTACTTTTCCTGAGGTTTTTCTATGCTATATTGATGTTTGGTTCTTAACACTCAAGAAAAGAGTTAATGAAACTATCAATGATTTCAATAGGAGGTTTATTAATATTTGTAACAATATCCCTATAGATATAAATCCATCACAAACAATAGCTAAGGAAATATACAATGGTGCATTTGATGTTGATTGTTCCATGACTTTGAGAGAAACAATTTCCATGACCCTGATAGTAATGAAAGAGGATGCAATAGACATAGAAGGAAATATGATTACATCAGGAAATATGAAACAAAAATAGGATCATGAAGAAAATAAAAAGGCCAGGGAAGATTATGGTATTTCTTATCCAAGTAGAGAACCCAAGGAAACAAATTGATGAGATGTTTAGACTGATCAGGAATTTGACAAATAAAATGTCCAGATTTGAGATAGAGAATAGAAATAAAAATAAAGACCCCAAAGAGGGAGAAATAAGTAATCCTAACTCTAATCAGTTCAAAATACCTCCTAATACACAACTCATGACAAGAGAGAGAAAAAATGAAGAACAACCCATTCACCCCACTATAAAAACTAACAATGATAAAAAATTTATTGAAGAAGTAGTGGACGAGATATATGATGAATACAAAGAATAAATCCACCTACTTCAAGATGATAATGATGTCATACATCTAACTTAAGATGACTATGAAGGGTCACTAAATCCTAGGAAATCGGTGCTTGATTCTCAACACATCAAAGAAGCTTTATTCTCAGTTCAGTACAAAAACATTTCTGATGCAATACAAGTCGAGATGCATAAGAAGTATCATTTCAGGCCTCAACAGAAAGAAGTTTTTGTAGAAATTCGACCTTAGGATAAGAAATCTGGTCCAAATATGTCCAAATATAAAGCTAAATAAGTTCTAGACATCCCTAAGGTAAATGAAGTTTTAGAGCTTGTAGAAAAGGAAAAAGAAACTAAAGAACTCGAGGAATTGGTCTCACTTAGTTGTTTTGTTTCTTAAAAAAATGAAAAAATACCAAGAGGAGCCCATAGCCTTTTTTAGCAAGGCTATTATAGACATTGAGATGAAGTATAGTAGCATGGAAAATCAGGCTTATGCATTAGTCAAAGAATTAAAGGATTTCAGAGATTACATACTGCACTCTAAGATATTGGCTTATGTACCTACCAGTACTATAAAGGACATTCTCACAGATCCTGACAGTAAGGGAGAAATAGGAAAATGGATTGCTAAGATTCAGGAGTATGACATGGAGATCAATCTTGCAAAGCTATTAAAAAAACAATGACTAGCCAAAATATTGGTTGAATCTAACTACAAAGTTTTATATTTGAATGCATTTTCAACAAACATCGTAGAAATAGAGTATGAAGAGGATGAAACATAAGAACTATCCTTAGAAGCAAGTGCCAAATTTTCTCAGTATGATTGGCATAAATACATCATCTTTTACTTGTAAAATTTTATTTTCTTGCCAACATGGGATAAATCCAAGGATAGATCTATTAACCTTAAGGATATAAAATATTTCATTTTGGGGGAAAATATGTTTTGGAAGGACTTAGGGGGGGGGGATCCTACTAAATTTCCTCACCGAGGAAGAAACTAAGGGAATAATCTTTGAGTTTCATAAGGATGTGTGTGGGGGTCACTATACTTGGAGAGCCACTGTATACAGGATCCTTAGAGATGGGTAGACTGGACCTTTTTATTTTATGATGTAAATTGCTTAGTTTGATCATGTGTAGAATGTCAAATGTTTATAGGGAAGTAGAAGTTGCCACCACTACCACTAAAACCAATCAAAGTTGAGAAACCTTTCTAGTAATGGGGATTATTCTTCATTGGAAAGATTAATCCAAATTTAAGTAGACAATACAAATGTATTTTGATAGCCACATATTATTTCACAAAATGGGTAGAGTCCATACCTACAAGGGAAACCACTGATATAGTCATCATAAAGTTCTTAGAGGAAAATATCTTGGCCAGATTTGGGTGCCCAATAAATATCATCATTGATAATGGTTAGGATTTCAAATCTTCCAAATTGGTTAATATTTTTCAGGACTATAACATAGAGTTGCAACACTCTACCTATTACTATCCATAGGTGAATGGTTTGGTTGAATACTCCAATAAGAAGAAGGGATGATTTTAAGGATGGAAATTTATTTTAAAATATAGAAACCTTGGCGAATCTTACTGATCCTTCATATGCCAACTATAAATTGTTTGGAGATATTTTTGTAAAAATATTCAAATTTCTAAGGATTTAATATAGTTTGTATAAACTTTTGGCAATTTTTAACGTAAAATAATTGTATCCTATAGAATTTGGGCGAATCATTTTTGGAATAGCGAATACATTTTTGGGAAAAAGCATGGAAAATTAGCCCATGAGCGAAATTTATCCCCTAAAATCATCCCTGATAAGAAGCTTATCAAGATTATCAAGAAAATGTTATTTCAAAACAAGAAGGCATGAGACTCACACCTAAAATATGTTGGCTCGACAGACAAAGTTATCATTAAGAGGGCCAATGGAACTTCCCCTTTCCAGCTGGTGTATGGGTTGGAAGCCATGTTCCTCATCCAACTCATTCTCCGCGTGATTAAATTACTTCAAGATGAGGAGGCATAATCAAATGACATGAAGAGAAGAATTAGATAGTTGATTGAAGTTAAACAAGTAAGAGAACAAGTTCAGGTAAAGTCCCATGTTCACCAAGCAAGAATAAAATAAATATTTGATAAAAGGACCAAGGAAAGAAATTTTATGATAGGGGATTTGGTCCTGAAATGGGATGCCTGAAGAGAAGATAAAGGGGAACATTGAAAATTTGATAATATTTGTCTTGGACCCTTCCAAGTGGTTTCATTCAAAGATAGAAACACTTATGATTTAGCTCAGCTAGATGGAGAATTATTTGTGGCTCCTATAAATAGGAGGTTCTTCAATAAATTCTTGCAATACTGATCACAGGAAGTTTTTCTTACCCTATACAAAAATAATTCCTTTTCATTTATGTCCATGAATTTTTAATTTCACTTTATTCACCATTCATTACTTCAGCAAGTAGGCATTCTTCTAACAACATAATTTGTTGAGAAATTTTTGTGTCACATGTCAGATCAACATTCAGGTCTGAAGGAGTTGTATCTTTTCGGGAAGACTCCATAACCCAACAGAAGAAGGAACTTGGTCTATAGTTCACAACAGATCGTAGGGGTATGTTTTCTCTACTATAGCCAAATGTTAGTAATATATTAGTTCTTGTCAAATATATGAAGGTTTTATTAATTGGCCATTCCAATATAAGATGAGCTAGTTGTAGAAGCGCGATATTCAAGAGGCTCTGAGATAAAACTTCCAAATTTTCCTAAGGTAGAAATAAGAAACAACAAGAAAATCCATGCCTTTTTGTGTCCAAGGAAAGGTTCAAGCTCTCAGGTGCCTTCCTATCGAGGGTCAAAAGGGGCTTATTGAGCCCCAAAAGAGCTTAAGCACAAATAACCTAGTGGGGATTATCACAAGATTGCATCCTAAAAGTGAAGCACCAACACATTTTTAGACCCCAAAAGATCGAAAATTCTCATATGTTTTCGAACTTCCTCTAAAAACCCTAAATCAATGGCCCATATCTCATTTCACAATCAATTACTCTTAGAGAGATCGACCATTTATATTTGATCCATGCCCCTATGGCATAGGTTTAGCATTACACATGTCCCACCAACAAAGCACTGTCAGAACTAATCAGAAGATGCCACATGGACATGTGGAACCCACCAAATAATAGGAAAATATCCTAAATATGGGTGATAAGTGATCCAGATGGATATCGGTAGCCTCCCACCTATTCCAACTCGCTCATTTTGGGAGTTTTCTAGTTTGACATATTTTTTCCTAGTTTTTGGGTCACTGACTTCTAGGGTCGTTTTGAGGCCCTAAACAATGTTTTCAGGGCTCACCACAATCAAATATTAAACATAGTCAAATTTTGACGACACCATGTGTATTCCTCAGATAGCCCTTTCCAACGGGCTATTGTGCGCCTAAAATGGAGATCGTATGAAAACGTTATGACCCCAGAAAGTTGATGTACTAACTTAGCCAAATGGGGCCCACATGATTTTTGGTGCTTCATCTCCTAGGGTTAAGTTTTTGGATGTGTAGGGTTTTTGACATTCCTGATTATTGTAAAAAGGCCTTAAGAGCCTCATTGTAATCATCTTCTTGCGAATGAGCGCAACTGCTACATATCTTCTCAGAGATAAGCCACCACCATTCTAGCAAGCTTGTTTTCTGCTACATTTAATAGTTTCAACTTATTTCCTTATTGAATAGAAACCAATTTTACTGTATATCTGTTATTCAATGTTAATTATCTTTTGAAAATAATCTATATTAATTTCATTATGCTCATAAAATTCAGATTATTGTTATCAGAGCAGTCTACTCCTTGTCGTTATTAATGCATGTCCCCAACGAGGTCAGGGTACAAAGAATTGGGTCTCGAGCTTGTTTCTCTTTAGGACAAAAGATCTTGCATGCCCAAGTGAACTCTCATGAAGGGAGAAATAAAGACGATGGGATAGGAGATCCCTTCAAAATGTTACTCGAGGAATCCCTCATGCAACAAAGGAACGAGATGATGGATAATTTTGCTCAAATACTTTGGTGTCTACCAACAGGCAATGCATCTTCCTCAAATGGAGGTGCCACCCCCTTCAAGGTACAAATCAACTTCGATATCCCTATATTTGAAGGTCATATGGACGTCGTTGCTATTTAAAAATGGTTGAATATGCTAGATGGGTATTTTTCTGTCCATAACTTCTCTAATAGAGAAAATGTTACTTTTTCTCCCCTCAAAGCCATTCCCCATGTCAAAGATTGGTGGGAAACTCTCTGTGAGTAGAAGGAAACAGAGGAACCTTCATTATTTATAGTCACGGTCACCTGGGATTCCTTCAAGGATGCTATTAAGGAACAATACTACCGTGTTGGATCTTGACGTGGATCCAGCCAAGATCCAAATCATCCATGACTAGCCATCCCCAACCACACTCACTGAGCTTCAGAGCTTCTTGGGCCTTGCCAATTTATACCACAGGTTCATGTTGGGATTATCCCATATTGCATGGGCCCTCAACCAAGTAACCAGGGGTGGTGGTAAGGAGAAATGTGTGTGGCACTAGTCCCAACAATAAACATTCGATGATTTGAAGAAGTGCTTGTGCTCATCCCCAATAATTTCACTACCGGACCTACAAAAACCCTTTAAGATCGGGACATATGCTTCAGACTATGTTGTGGGCGTCGTTCTCACTCAACACATCCACCCCGTGGCTTATCATAGTGAGACAATATCGGATGCTGTCTATAAGTACCCTACTTAAGACAAAAAAATGTACTCCATTGTGCAAGCCTGCCACCAGTGGAGACATTACATTCATGGTAAGGAGACAGTCATCCACAATGATCATAATCCACTGCAGTTCATGCAGACACAAGACAAATTGAATAATGACTGACGTCATAAGTGGTCCACATACTTGCATCAATTCCACCTCAACATCAAGTATAAAGCATGAAGCACCCACTGTGTCGTTGATTGACTCAGCATACTTCCAGTCATGGAACTCACCATGGTGCTAGACTCTTATGACCATGAGACCTCTGGATGGCCCCAAATCTATGAGATAGACCCAAAATTTGCCACCACCTACCAAATGTTGGGCGCAAACACAGTTTTCGCTAATTTCCATCTTCAGAATGGGATGCTTTGTCGTTTGGGACATATCTGCATTCCATCAAGTGAGTGAGTGAAGTTGATCTAGGAATTCCACTACAGTTGGGTGGTGAGACACTTTGGCATCAAAAAGACAGTGGAAATGCTGCAGAAACATTTCTATTGGCTGAAACTTTGATAGGAGGTCAACAAGTATATCAGGTCCTGCATTGCCTGCGTTATTTCCAAAACGATCACTAAGAAACAAGTTTTGTACACCCCTCTTCCTACTCCTGACATGCCATGAGAATCCATCTCAATGGAATACATGTTGGGCCTCCCATCCACCAAGATGGGAAATGACTATTTTTTATTTATTGTTAATCAATTTTCTAAGATGGTGATTTTGGCCGCCTGCAAGAAGAGAATCATAACAGAGGCCACTGCCAAGCTCTTCCTTGAAAGATTCTGGATACATGTAGGAATCCCACAAACCATTATCTAAGATCGGGACAATCAATTTCTTAGCAAATTCTAGGCAAGCCTCTGGTCACTGTTGGACACCAATCTCACCAAGTCCGCAACCTTCCACCCCCAGAAAGATGGCCAAACTGAGGTCATAAATCAAATGATTGTGCATATCCTGCACATGTATAATTCCAAGAACCCTTCCACATGGGATGATATTCTTCCCTATTTCCATCATAGCTACAACCAAGCCATGCATATCTCAAGAAACCACAACCCCTTTCAGGTAGGGTTGGGATTCCAACTATTGGGTCTCATAGATGTTGCACTACCCCTTGCGGACACCTCGAATGACTCATCTTCTGCTCCAACTGAAGCTAAAAAAGACACCCGTTTCATTGAGAGGATCCAACACATCCACCAATAGGTCCAGGATATATTACAGAAGTCCAATGACAAGTAAAAGAGGTGCCATGATCAACACTGGGTGCCACATAAGTTTCAGGTGGCTGACAAATTTTGGTTGCACTTCTAGAAAGAACTCCTTACAGGACCCCATCGAAATATTCACCTACTTTATTATGGTTCTAATCCATCACCAATTCCATGGGTGATAATGATTTTGAGCTCAACATTCCTCCTTTCCTTGGCCTACACCCAATGTTCAACGTGGATCTCCTTCGACCTTTTTTCCCACCATTATTGGACACCTCAGAGGTAGCAGAAAAATTGACACCAAGAGAGCTCAACCCCGAGTGCATACAACAAGAATCCATGGAATATATTGTCAAAAAATAGGTCAATGGAACTACCTAGAAAAGGATGCAACTTTATCATGTTGCTAAAACAGGGAAGCTCTTGCACCAAGACAAGTGGCTCACCCGGGGTCAAATTCAATAGAAATTTCCTCATCTAATGGGGCACTCAACGCAATGGATACCATTGCTTCCTAAGGGGGGAGGATTGATCCATATGGATGTCGGTGGCCTCCCACCTATTCCAACTTGCTCAGTTTGGCATTTTTTTCTAGTTTTCAGGTCCCTGACTTCCGGGGCCATTTTGAGTCCCTAAACAATGTTTTTGGGACTCGCCAAAGTTATATTGTATATGGAATCAGATTTTGATGGAAACATGTGTAATCCCCACATATACATTTCCAATAGGCTATCATGCACCTAAAACAAAGATCATATGCAAAAGTTACGACCCTAGGAAGTTGATGTACTAACTTACCAAAACGGGGCCCACATGACTTTTGGCACTTCATCTCCTAGGGTTAGGTTTTTGGATGTCTAGGGTTTTTGAAATTCCTTTTTATTGTTAAAAGGACTTCAGAGCCTCATTTTAATACTCTTCTTGCGAATGAGTTCATCCATCACATCTCTTCTCAGAGATAAGCTGCCACCATTCTAGAAAGCTTGTTTTCTGCTGCATTTTACAGTTTCAACTTATTTTCTTATTGAATAGAAACCAATTTTACTATATATTTGTTATTCTATGTTAATAATATTTTGATAACAATCTGTATTCATTTCGTTCTGCTCATAAAATTTGGATCAATAGGTGACACGTTGGTCTGCCATGTCATTGTCATTGTTGGCCAATAGAAAGCCACCACTTGTTTAAGTTGCCATCAATTTGATAATGCTCGATTCTTAGTCAATTTTTTATTTAAACCACGATGAGATCACTAAATCTCATTTTATATTTTGTTCCTTTGATTGATGGTCCAGATATGATATTATTTGTAGCTCTATATCGACGGTCGTCAGAGTCACTTTGTCAAAGTTCCTCATGGATCCTGACTCCCTCCGAAGGATGGTCCAGATTTGGTAAAGGAGAGCGAGATCAACATTCTAGGATACATCATGGTTTCTCTCCTGTGTAACGTAATGATGAATGCATGCATGTCCCTGATGACATATGCACAAAGTCATTTCAAGTAGGTAACTTGTGATAACAATCAAAATATGCCACATGGACAGGTGGAACCCACCAAAGATGCACCAAAGCATATAAAATYTGGGTGACATGTATCATGTATCCCTACCACATCAATGMCAATGAGGAACAATAGAAATTCTCCATGCATCCATGGTGACGTCAACCTGACAATCTTTACCTTATCTATTTTTGGGTTCTTGKTTGAGYCAGATCAACAATTCTCATGCATCATCRGACCTCTCTACAAAACKTCATATCAAAATTTGAGATTTAATATTGAAGTTACCTTGTTGGAKCCRTGTTTGAAGTCTAGAACCTGACCACTCTGATGTGCTTCTCTGATGGATGGTCCATATATTCTCTCATAGCTTTTTCAAAGTGGGGAAAATCAACAGCCTAGATCTACTCCCATGTATCAAATCCTGTTTTTCAGGTGTCAYGTYAGCCTGTCAGTAGAGCACTCTCAAAGCCAATMTGAAGTTTCCATGTGGATAGGTGGAACCTTCCAAATACACAACARGAAATATCAAAATATGGTGACACATGTCACACATTTTTGCCACATCAGTGCCAACACAAACCATTGAGAAGGCACCACTTTTATTGGGTGATGTGAGTGTAATATTATTTTTGTCTTAGTTGATTTTTGGGTTCTTGGTCGATCCATATTTATGACTCTTGTGCATCTTTGGAATCCCTCTCGAATATCCATATCAATGGTTAAGGTTTTCCATCGAAGTTCCCTCGTCGACATCATGTTGGAAGATCATACCCGAACCACTTTGATGGGACCCCTATGATGGATGGTCCTGATATGCTCTTAGACATTTTTCAAGTGTGAACAATCAACGATCCATATATTCTCTTAGGTATCAAATCCTCGGCAATGTGTTACGTTATCCCTCCAATGAAGAACTATAAGAGCCAATTTGTAGCTGGCATGTGAACATGTGGAACCCACTGGATGCATAGGTAAATGTCTCGAAACTAGGTGACACGTGTCCCACATGTCTGGAACCTCAGAGCCATCAAGGGTCAGTGAAAATATGACACATGTCCATGGTGACATCAGCATGATATATTTTCCTTAGCTAAATTTTTTCCCATGTCCGAGCTCGATCGACGGCTCCCAGACCATCTCCAACACCCTGATCAATGACCTAGATCTCATCTTGTAATTACAAATACGATCAATGGTCTAGATCCAATCAGGTTGATCCAATGGTTTTTTTGTTTTATGCTTCTGAAAACCTCTATATCTCTAATAGGCTCTTCTCCGATAGGCGATTGAGATTACTCGCTGAAACCAATCCGATGGATATTGAGTCGCGTGATCTATGCAGTTGATATTTCGAGCTTCTAGCCAAAAGGAAAATGATTACAAAGATTTCTAATGAGCAGGGAGTGATAGATATTTTGTCATGTAGGTTTCCAATAGCCCCATGATCTCAGCACTGTAGAATTCATACAGGTAAAAGTAATTAATTTTAACTAAGGGAGCTACCATCCAAGAATCAATAAGTTGGAAAAGGTTTCAAGAAGATGGAAGTGGTTTCAAGAACTAGTTTAGGTCATGAGGGAGAGGAATAAAAGAGAACGTATGCATGCATTTTCAAGGTCGACACTTTGTGGATTTAAAGAGTTTCTTGTCACCAAAGATGTTCGACCAAAACAATATTGATCACATTCAGTTGATAAATGAAACAAACAACAAGAGATTTATCCCCTACATTTAAGTTTTAGTCTGTAATTCTTAGTTTTATTGTACATGTGTTTTTGTAAAGCATCTCTCCCTTTTTTTTTCTTTTCCTATATCAGATCTAATTTATAAAAGATCAGACAAATGATTATGCCTTGTGTTGAGAGTTACTGCATGATGTTTAATCCTGATATAGAAGTGATTTCCTCTTAATGAATGACCATTTCTTATCATCCTTTTGTGAATTTGAATGATATGCAGAGGGTACCTCCATGTTTTTTGAGTGTATGAATATGTTAATTGTTTGAAGCATGTGTTTACAGATATGTATACATATATTAGAGCTGCTCAATTATTAATTTCCCAAAACACTATTCCTATTCCATAGGCTACATGATTCATTCTTAGCAATGCTCTATATGTTTACTTTGTTCTTTCCTCTACCCCATCATTCCATTCTCCTTTTGACCTTGATTGTCTAAAATACTCGTAGACATATGCCTATGATAGTTGAGAGAATGTTTCATCTGAGCTGAGACTGTTTGAGGTCCTATAATTGAGAGAGAGAGAGAGAGAGAGAGAGAGAGAGAGAGAGAGGGAGAGAGAGAGACTTCCCAAATATTACACAATTATTTTAATTCAAATTTGGCCTTAAGATTCATCTCGAATCTAAGACCTTTATGTAAAATTCCTTGTGGTTAAAGGAATTTAGTATGGATTGATAGAATCCTTGGCAATAATAATTGTTGCTTATATAAATTCTCATATATATATATAAGTAATCATTATTACACACACACACACACACACACACATATACAAACACACATAACTCCTCATGACTAGAGGACTAATGGAAAATTGTAAGGTCAAGATACTTGACCTATAATATGTAGTATACCTAGGGAGGTAAGATGGGGTACCTATGAAGGTACCCAATGAGAATGTGTTTATTTATTATTAGTGGAGGCCATTCAATGTATTATTTTACAAATTCAGCTTATTTCCTTATTGAATAGAAACCGATTTTATTGTATATATGTTATTCTGTGTTAATAATATTTTGATAATAATCTGTATTCATTTCATTCTTCTCATAAAATTTGGAGCAATAGGTGACATGTTGGCCTGCCATGTCATTGTCATTGTTGGCCAATAGAAAGCCACCACTTGTCTAATCTGGAATCAATGTGATAATGTTCATTCCTTAGTAAATTTTTTATTTCAACCATGATGAGATAAATGACTCTCATTTGATATTTTTTTCCTTCGATTGATGGTCTAGATCTGATCTTATCTATAGCTCTAGATCGATGGTCGCCAGAGTCACTTCGTCAAAGTTACTCATGGGTCTTGACTCTGGATATCTCTAATGGGTGCACCTCCAAAGGATGGTCCTGATTTGGTAAAGGAGAGCGATATCAACATTCTGGGATACATCACAGTTTCTCTCCTATGTAACGTAATGATGAATGGATGCATGTCCCCGTTGACATATGCACGAAGTCATTTCTAGTAGGGAACATGTGAGAACAATCAAAAGATGCCACATGGACAGGTGGAACCCACAAAAGATGCACCAAATCATATAAAATCTGGGTGACACATATCATGTCTCCCTGCCACATCAATGCCAATGAGGAACAATAGAAAGGTTCCATGCATCCATGCTGACGTCAACCTGACAATATTTTCCTTATCCATTTTTGGGTTCTTGGTTGAGCGAGATTGACAATTCTCGTGCGTCATCGGACCTCTCTACAAAACATCATATCAAAAGTTGAGATTTAATATTGAGTTTGCCTTGTTGGAGCCATGTTTTAAGTCCAGAACCTGACACTCTGATCTGCATCTCCGATGGACGATCTAGATCTTCTCTCGAACCTTTTTCAAAGTGGGGAAAATCAACAGCCTAGATCTGCTCCCATGTATCAAATCCTCTTTTTCAGGTGTCATGTTAGCCTCTCTGTACAACACTGTCAAAGCCAATAAGAAGTTTCCATGTGGATAGGTGGAACCTGCCAAATACACAAGAGGAAATATCAAAAGTTGGTGACACATGTCACACATTTTTTCCACATCAGTGCCAACATGAACCATTGAGAAGGCACCACTTTTATTGGGTGATGTGAGCGTAATATTAATTTTGTCTTAGTTGAATTTTGGGTTCTTGGTCGATCCATATTTATGAATCTTGTGCATATTTGGAATCCCTTTCGAATATCCATATCAATGGTTGAGGTTTTCCATAAGATTTCCCTCGTCGGCATCATGTTGGAAGATCATACCTCAACTACTCTGATGGGGAACCTATGATGGATTGTCCTAATATTCTCTCAGACATTTTTCAAGTGTGAACAATCAATGGTCGATATATGCTCCTAGGTATCAAAGCCTTGACAATGTGTTATGTCATCCCTCCTACGAAGAACTATAAGAGACAATCTGTAGCTGCCATGTGGATATGTGGAACCCACTGGATGCATAGGTAAATGTCTCGAAACTAGGTGACGCGTGTCCCACATGTATGGCACCTCAGAGCCATTGAGGGTCAGTGAAAATATGACACATGTCCATGGTGACATCATCATGGTATATTTTCCTTATCTACAATTTTTCCCATGGCTGAGCTCAAACGATGACTCCCAGTCCATCTCCAACACCCCGATCAATGACATAGATCACATGTTATAATTACATATCCTATCAATGGTCCAGATCCAATTAGGTTGATCCAACGGTTTTTTTTTTTTTACGGTTTTGAAAACCTCGATATCTATAATAGGTGCTTCTCCCATAGACGACTGAGATTAATTKYCGAAACCAATCYGATGGATATTCAGTAGCATGATCTATGCAGTTGATATTTCGAGCTTCTAGCCAAAAGGAAAATGATTACAGAGATTTATAATGACTAGGGAGTGATAGATATTTTGTCCTGTAGGTTTCCAATAGCCCCATGATCTCATCACTGCAGAATTCATACAGGTAAAAGTAATTAATTTTAACTAGGGGAAAAACCATCCAAGAATCAATAAGTTGGAAACAGTTTCAAGAAGATGGAAGTGGTTTCAAGAACTAGTTTAGGTCATGAGGGAGAGGAATAAAAGAGAACACATGCACGCATTGTCAAGGTCGACACTTTGTGGATGTAAAGAGTTTATTTTCACCAAAGATGTTCGACCACAACAACCTTGAGCACAGTCAGTTGATAAATGAAACAAACAACAAGAGGTTTATCCCCTACATTTAATTTTCAATTTGTAATTCTTCGTTTTATTTTATATGTGTTTTTGTAAAGAATATCTTCCTTTTTTTTTCTTTCCCTATATCAGATCTAATTAATAAAATATCAGACAAATGATTATTCCTTGTGTTGAGAGTTACTGCATGATGTTTAATCCTGATATAGAAGTGATTTCCTCTGAATGAATGACCATTTCTTATCATCCTTTTGTGAATTTGAATGATATGCAGAGGGCACCTCCATGTTTTTTGAGTGTATGAATATGTTAACTATTTGAAGCATGTTTTTATAGATATGTATACATATATTAGAGCTGCTCATCACACATATACACACACACATAACTCCTCATCACTAGAGGACTAATGGAAAATTGTAAGGTCAAGATACCTGACCTATAATATGTAGTATACCTATGAAGGTAATATGGGGTAGATATGGAGGTACCCAATGAGAATGTGTTTATGTATTATTAGTGGAGGCCATTCAATGTAAGGTGTACTAGTTCCACTATATTGTTAAATATGGCACAGTATGGTAGTTAGATGTAATAAATAAGATTTCTAGAGTATTATTTCTCTAGAATGTTCCTAGAAGATAGAGAATGTTATATAAAAAAGTGAAAACAATGTATTGGAGCATGGTGAAGAATATTTTATTTGTACAATCAAGTATTTCTTGAGGAGTGCATTCCTTCCATAAGGAATAATAAATGGTGTTACCCTACCTCAAGGGTTTTGACTATTTCATGTGTTGGATGTTTGGTGAATGGTTTGGTTTTTCTTGTTGATATTGTGGGTTTATTTTGATATTTATCTTCATAAATATTCAAGTACTTAACAATTTGTATAAGTTATCTTTCCTTGGGAAAAGAGGGGAACAAATTTTGGTTATTTTTGTAGATTTGTTTTTTAAACAAAAAATGGGGCGGCACACTTCAAGCTCATATTTGATACTTTATACTCAAAATTTTCAGAAAACAATTTGATATTTGGATTTCCCTTGGAAACATACCCAATTTCAAAAAAACATCAGCCGAAACGGAGTTCGGGAAGTAAGTTTTTCAGGGTTTTTCCGGAAATAGTTGCAATTTTCTACAGTAAATTATTTTTGAAACCTTAGTTTTTGTTTCATATTTATTCCAAGCAAGATGTATTTTACTGGTAATGATAATGGTCCTAGCATTGAAGAATTTTTAAATTCCCACAAGTCATAATGGAAAGAAAAGTGGAAAATTTCGTTAAGTCTTTGTTTCAATGATGATTCCTTCACATGGTTGGAATCAATGTGCTCTTTCCAGATAACAAAACTTTCAAATGAAACATTGGAAAAATCACTTTTCGATAGGTGGTCTCATGTGGGAAAACAAGATAAAGAGATCACCAAGGTTTTATTTTCATGTGGAAAATCTATATTAAAGATTCATGGTTGTATTCATAAAGAAAATATTAATGTCTCTATTAACCCCAATTGTCAGCATAATTTAATCAATGTTTAGTTGGTTAATATATTGCAAGCTTCTGCAAAGAATATTCAAAGCACACAAGTCAGAGGTGAACAAGTTCAAATTTTTAAATATTTGAATATTACCATGGATAAATATGTGTTTCATTCATACTTTTAAGAAATAGATATGGGTGACATGGATATTGTTTTGGGATATCCGTGGATGGATTCAATTGGTACAATTAATATTAATGTGCAAAATACGTTTTTGAAGTTGTGGTTTAAGAAAAAGAAAATCACATTGCAGGATGTGTCTCTTAGTAATAAAGATGGGCCCACATAGGCCACCAAATAAGTCATCGTTGAGTCCGACGTTGAATTAGAGGCAAAGTTTACAAAAGGAGATGAATTAAAGCCATAGGAGGGACACAAAAAGAAGCTAAGAAGTTCATTGACCCAAAGGCACAAAGTGTTGTATATTTGAAGAACAACCAACATATTCCTACAGTTGATGTATATCATCCTCCACATCATATCGAGAAATAACAGTCATAAAGGTAAGGGTGTGAACATCAACACACGTATGCACCAGTAGGGAACCAGAAAGGAAATCAATCCAAAGATGCATAGAGGCCTACCAACAATACAAAAGACATCCAACTAGAGAACCTCTCCCATGGAAACATCAACAAGATGCAGATCTAGATAAAAGTCGAAAGGAAACAGTTGGACATCATCTTCATCTTCCATTAGGATGAATGGATAGTCGTAGTTGCTACCAGTTGGCTACATTGCTTAGCCGATCATATTGTATGGTTTATTCTCTTGTTTAGAATATGAAACATGTGAAGGGTGATGGAATGTAGTATATCTAGGGAGGTAGTATGTGGTACTTAGCATGGTACCCAATTGGAATTTGGTTATGTATTATTAGTGGAGGCCATTCAATGTAAGGTGTACTAGTTCCACCATAGTGTTAAATATGATGCACTATGGTAGTTAGATGTAATAAATAAGATTTCTAGAAGATTCTTTCTCTATAATGTTCCTAGAAGATTGAGAATGATATATAAAGAAGTGAAAACAATGTATTGGAGCATGGTGACGAATATTGTACTTATACAAGCAAGTATTGCTTGAGGAGTGCATTTCTTCCATAAGGAATAATATATGGTGTTACCCTACCTCAAGGGTTCTGACTATTTCTTGTGTTGGATATTTGGTGAATGGTTTGGTTTATTATTGTTGATATTGTGGGTTTATTTTAAGATTTATTTTCATATCTATTTAGGTACTCAACATAATTATTGGAACTTGTAACTAATAGTCTATTTAAGAAAAAGAAAGAGGAGTCATTTGGCTTGAATTTAACCTTCATAAAATAGGTAAAGTGATATGGGCATATGAGTAATATATAAGCTCATGGTTGTATTAAGAAAATGTGTATATATATTAACCTAAAAGTATATCTATGCATGTGAATCTAAAAGTAGACAAATGGAATACATATGTATTATAGGAAAGGGTAAAATTCTTGGTACACAGGATATGTTGTAATGCATATGGAAATGATTAAGCATGCACATAACATGCGCAAAGAATTATTATAACCTATGATTTTTGTAAAGTATGGTGCATTGATGGTGCTTTTAGACAATGATGACATGATTTCAGTAGGAGAGTTAACAACATGAATTAAAATGTTGATATTTCTATTGCATATAACCTTATGAGGATGAGGTAGAATGATTAATGAAAAGTTGATCTATATTCGGGTAAAGGAAGTACTTGGGAATTTCCAGATAACCATAGATTAAATTGACCTCCAGAAGTGGATAATAGTCATATAGGTATGGCTTAGTATGCTCAAGTAGCAGTGAGAGGGACTCTAGGAAAGGATTCCCTTGGTAAATCTTTGTTGACCAAAAGTGAATTTAGGCATGAAGAGAGATAGAGATTGGAATTGTTATCTTGCAACCCTAGGTGATGTTGTAATTACCTAATCTACTTTTTTTGAATTATGGAATTCTTTTGTAGAAGAAAGGATAGAGTGGTTTCTTATTGGTTGTTTCCATGTATAGAGGGAAACGTAGTTATGAATATGTCTATGATATTTTTTAAGTGAATGAATATAAGCTCTCATTAGAGAAAGATGATATTAATATTAAATACATGTGAATGGTTGATATAAATATGTCCAAATGATGTACGTAGATTATATATATATATATATATATATATATAAGCATATATGAGTAAAGGCATTGTATGATTATCTGAATAAGTGAGTTGTGAGGCAAGATTTGTACTTGCTCGGATTGGATAATGCTATGGATATGTAGTTGACTCTATTTTAAGAAGTTTGTTTTCTTTATTTAAATAATAGCTTGAGGAGGGTGTGCTCCATACCTTAGAAATAGCTAATACAAAATGTTGAAAGAGAAATGAGAAAGAAGTGTTATGTTATTATTATAGAACGAAAAATGAACATGCATCTGAAAAACTGCATGTAAATGATTGTGAACAATCATGAATAAAAGTATTGTTAAATAAATGCACATGTGTGTTGGGCCTGGGTATGGATTAATAAAGAAAGAAAAGAAAAAGGAAAAGAAAATGTGAAGTGTGAATTGCGCGGAAGGTACATTGACTGAGATTGGGTCGAAGTGGTTAAAGAAGAAGAAAAGAAGGAGCGAAGCAAGGGAAATCTAGTCATTGAAAGAGCAGATCGAGGATGATAGATCAACAAGGAAGATGGATCATGGACAACTAATAAAGAGGAAGAAGATGTCAATGAGTTCTTTGGATCACCTCGTGGAGAAGATGGAAAGACAGGTTGGCAAAGCCCAGGAAGTACGGGTCAAGTTGACCTAGTGTTTTAGACACATAGGGTTTTGGTATCTAAGGGTTTAGACACCTAGACTTTTTCATGTAATGTATAAATAAAGGTCTAGAGGACCTGGGATGGGGTGGTTCTAAGTTTTTTCAGAGTTCAATGTTATTGTGTGAGTGAGTGATTATTCATGTGTGAGAGAGAAGTGTTGTGTGTGAGAGCCTTATGTATTGTAAGATATTCAATTGGGTGTGAAGATCACCTTACAGTTGGGTGCATAGGGAGGGGAGAGAAGAGGATAAAGAGAGAAGAATCTACAAGCTAAGAGCACAGATAAAACTGTATGTTTTCCTATAATATCAAGAAAAATAGTTTTGTCGACGTATCCCTAGGGAGAGGGTGAACCACATATATCTTGTTGTTCTATGGGATTGTTGTTGTGTTCTCTTGGATTATGTTATTATGTTATTGCATCATAGAGTTAGATCTGAGATATAATTGTGTGAAGTGGGTTAGGTCGATAATTGATATCTAGCTGGTGTGCTCCTATTATTTTAGATCCACTTTGTGTTTCCTCTCGTTGTAGATACTTGTGTCCTGCAACCCCCTATTGCTACTTCATGTTAGACTGCATCTACTTCGCAGGTGTTTCTGAAAGGGACAATAGTTAGGGCTTGTTGGTGCATTGTTAGAGCTGAACCATGGGTCTGCCCTTGTGCCAACAAATGGTTCTCCTGTCGGGACCAGGATATTCTTGAGGGAATGTCAAGGTGGTTTCCATCGAAGACATATATTTAGAAGTGGATAGAAGAACAAGAGAAGGAATTCGTTGAGGCTCATAATAAGAAACCTAATATTAGCACAGAGAATTGGTTGGGAAGGTATATATTTACTGATATACATGAGATTTTCTTTGGAGGAATTCATAAGGAGACATACGAGTGGCTAGCCATATTAGCAGATACCCAGTTTGAGATCAGATTTAGACCACCTATGGTTTGGATGTTGACATTGATCAAGAAGGTCAAGAGATTTGATAACATTATGTCAAGAGAAGTAGATCATTGGTTTGATAGCACCATTGGAGGGTACATTACCGATTTTTCTATTGACAGAGTAGAGTCATATAGCCAAGAAGAGAGATATTGTTTTAAGGGACCTAGAGGAAATTTTTTACACTTTTTGAAGTTGAAGATCAAGATGTTATTGCATGAGCAGAACAT